>SDVV010010770.1:0-16113 GCA_016164225.1 Gammarus roeselii
ATATATATATATATATATATATATATAGAGAGAGAGAGAGAGAGAGAGAGAGAGAGAGAGATGGTGCGAACTCACAATAATTATATATAGATCAGAATTTATGTGGCGCCAACTCCAAACACATCCTTTAACAAAGGCAAATACGAATACACGCATAGACAGACGGCACACGAATACACGCATAGACAGACGAACCACGAATACACGCATAGACAGACGACACACGAATACACGCATAGACAGACGACACACGAATACGCGCTTAGACAGACGACACACGAATACGCGCTTAGACAGACGACACAGTGAATCGAATGTTTGTGATTGCATAAAACGAGCTTCTCGGGTTATATAGTGTGCAATATTCTAATCAGTTTTGACGATGCAATTCTGCTACAACAATGATATCAGATGAAATGGTGTTTTTTTAACGAAGTTACTATTAACCATTGTAAAGATCGTGATAACTGACTGATTCAAATAAGATACCTCTAATGCCCATTTACTCACAATAGATATGTAACACAGTATATATACATTTCTTGAATAACGCATTATTTCAAATTATACAGAATGTCGAACACATTAAGCATCTGCCGAGATACTTAAGTCATAAAGAACTTAGTTTGATTAACATCTTGAGGGATATTTGGTAAAAAAAATGTTTTTTCCTCCGTAATTTCAGAAAAAAATCTGAGTTTTTAAAACGTGTCTATTTCTAATGTTTCACATTTTGACTGGTTATGTAGGGGAGTTTATTGTTCAATGTATTCTCTGTCATTGCAGATATCGCTTCTACGGAATGGCGCCCAGCAGCTCTGGCCTGATGTGGAAGGCATACACCCGGCCCTTCTCAGGGAGGCTTTGGGGCTTCGTCCTCGTCATCTTCTTGGTCCTATCGGCCAGCTTTTCAATTGCTTCATACGGCTGCACATACATTGAGACCTTGCAGAGGAAACGAGCCCTGCTGCGTGGTGGAGAAGTCAATGTTTGGAAAGCGCAGTACCCCGGAGACAGGGTACAAGCAACCAGACAAGATTTAGTTAAAATAAATTCCGGAAGTGAAAGAGGAGTGAGGAGGCTTACCTTCGAAACTCAGGCGAAGATGACGGAAGTGGATGAATCTGGAAATTCCATGAGGGCTTCCCTCACGGCGCTGAAAGACACATACGAAAGGCGTGATGCAACTTCTTCAACCGATCAAATACGGAGGAGAACGTCTTCAGCGAAGAAGATTCCTCGTGAGGTGTCAAACATGGAAAGTTATCAGAACAGCCGTTTTGACATGTGGTTCCAAGAGTCGTTTTTGCTTACCTGGAGCTCCTTCATGCAACAAGGTATACATGAAATCATGGCTATTTAATTGAACAAAAAAGTGTTGAAGTTGCATACACTGTATCATGAACATTGTAGAATTTGGATGAATTCAGCACTCTACTTCAATTTGCCAATATATAGAAACAGCTTCTGTTCATAATTTATCAGCATTACTCAAAATTTAAAAAATCGGGAAACTCAATCCAGGCTATCATCTTCCTTCTACTCTGCCCCTCAGGCTGGCCTTGCACCCCCAGAAAGGCCATTCTGAGACAGATCTTCTGGACGAGCTACTGCACGGGCGTCATCCTCCTAGCAGCTTACTCCGCCACGCTTGTGTCTTTCCTCACTGTCGTCGACAAAAGCCTTCCGTTTGACTCCTTCGAGACCCTTAGCGCTCTCGACAACTACCGCCTCGGTATCCAGATCGGTTCGGTTTCGGCAGAATTCTTGACGGTACTTTCTTTGCGAGCGATGAGATTCTATCTTTAATTTGACAGCTTTATATATTTTCTATGGCATATATGGTTTGAACCTTTTGGGATTCTTGTGCGGTAAGTGAGATTTGGTAAATAGCCCACGGAGTGTCACAAATATTAGCCAAAGTGTTTCGGTGTAACATTGCGCATTTAGTCAAGCGACTAAACACATTCCATTTCTCTCGCTAAGTTCCTGCTCCTGAACAAACATATTTTTTTTGTTTGGCTTATAATCTAACCCCATTTACTTCCACTTGTAAAGTCTCCGGTCCTGAGCAAGTACTACGACCGCTTGGTGGCCCCCTACCCCGACACCCGCAGCTCGAACTATAGCGCCCTCAGGGAGGCGGCGGCCAGAAACCCCAAATTTGTGATTATGGGCACCTACGAGGTGCAAAGGTCCTCGTTCATGGGGGCGTGCACTCTGGCCCATACCGCGCAGAACATCATGTACAACGATGCAGCCTTCGCGTTTTTTAAAGGCTCGCCCTACGTTCCATTGTTTAGCTACTAGTGAGTATCACAACATAGTCTCCTTGTAAACCTGGACCTGGGAGAATTTTTTTAGGATTTCGAGCCAGAGTATTTACACACGTGCCAGAGATAGCACGTGTGTAAACACTCTGTACAATAATTTTTGCAGACATGATGATGTAGTTTTCTGTTTGAGATGTATTCCGGGGTATATGTTTAACACACGTTACCCCATGCCCCATGTATCCATCAAATCCCTCCCACCAACCACCTCCCCACACTACCTCTGCCACAGACACAGCCTAGACAGTATATGTGCAACTTCTAAGGAAGTCCTTCCCCCAGTATCGACAGGTTGCGGGAGTCTGGGCTCCTTCAGAGGATGATGCTGGTGTACTACCCATCTGAGTACACATGCCCTGAGAGCGTCGAAATGGCCATGGGCTTTGAGCAGGTCAGCGCAGATCAGCGGCGGGGATCCATAAATGAACCCGTTAATATACCAGTCAGGGACGAGGCTCTCTAAATAAAACCATAAATAAACGACGATATGGCCCTGGGCGTCGACTGGGTCAGGAACGGGAGTCTATAGATGAGCTCTTAAATTAACAATCGACCCAGTCACGGACTTCGAGCAGTTCAAGGACGGGCCATAGCTGAACCCATAAAAGTACTATCGACATGGTCCTGGACTTCTCGCAGTTCAGGGACGTAGGCCCATAAATGAACGGCTGTTATCACTCAATAAAGTTGGGAAATTGCTTGAATGACTACAGTTTCCTCGACTTTGTCTTAATGACAACGACGGGTTTGATTCTTCAATGCTGGATACATTGGGCCAATGCGTCATCAGCTCTGTACATTGTTCTCTCCCCCTTCTCCTCCCATCACCTCCCCTGATCCTCCCATCACAAATGCTCACACCTTCTCCGTTCCTTGATCACAGGTGCTCACACCTTTCCTGCCCCTCCCATTACAAATGCTCACACCATCCCTGCTCCTACCTTTCTCAAATGCTCACACCTTCCATGCTTTTCCCATCACAAGTGCTCACACCTCTCGTGCTCCTTCCATTACAGGTG
Organism: Gammarus roeselii; assembly: GCA_016164225.1. Classification (NCBI taxonomy): domain Eukaryota; kingdom Metazoa; phylum Arthropoda; class Malacostraca; order Amphipoda; family Gammaridae; genus Gammarus; species Gammarus roeselii. The sequence continues at coordinate 3,353 of SDVV010010770.1, forward strand.
CTCAAACCTCCCTCCTCTTCCCGTCACATGTGTTCACACCTTCCCTGCTTCTTCCGTAATAAATGTCACACATCTGCTTGTCATAACTTATCCTTCACCCATCACAAGTATTCGCACCTCCACTGCATCTCCCGAAAGTTGTTCGAACCTTTCCTGCTCCTACCGTCGAAGGTGTTCACACCGCTTCTTACTCTTCCCATCACACGTCTCATCCTTCTCCCATCACACCTGTTCACACTTTCCCTGTTCCTCTCGTCACAGGTGTTCACCACTCTTCTACTCGTCCTATCACTGGTCTTCACACCTTTCTTGCTCCTTCCATCACAATAGTTACCGCCTCTCTTTCTCTTCCCACCACAGGTGTTCACAGCCTTTCTCGCCCTGATGGGAGGCACTGTCCTGGCCTGCGTGGCACTGCTGATGGAAGTGGGCCACCATCGAACATTGAAGACCATCAGTAACAAGAAGGTCACTGATGAAGCACAACATTAGCTCCAAACTTTATATTGTATCCCTCAGGTCCTGACACAATGCCCAACTGTGTCGCAGCGGTGAAATAATAATCGGAGAGCCTTGAAGGTGCTCCAGATTTTGCGCCATCAAAATTCTGTTTGCAAGTTATATCGGTGGGGTAGGGTCCATTCAATAACATTGCAGTCATTTAAAGCGTCAAAATAGTCTTGTATAATTTCTGGAGCATATTAACAATTACCATCTGAAGAAATGCGCACGAATGACCAGCGTTTTGAAGAAGATGAACATTTTGCCATTCTGCTTGTGAGAAAACGTTCTATACTATTACTACTCTGCACCAACTCTCCGAGTTTGTCAACTTCCATGGAACAGGTGATTGTTGGTAAACAATAGTTTGGCTTCCACACAATATATAAATTTTGTTCATTCACGTGATCGTCAAATTACTAGGATCAGCGGTCGCATTCAGCTGTCGAACTTGAACGCAACTGCGTGGCCAATTGACCGAATTCTTCTTGGTCGAGAAAGTAAGATGTCTTAGGATATTTTTCAATCATTTTTTCCTGCAAAGCCCTTTCTGAAAAAGTATCAACAGATTGTTTAACACTAACACTAAACTAGCAAAACGAAGTGGTGGAAGTTTTAAAGTCTAGTGCACTTTTAAGCGAGTATCGAAAAAAATGATCAAATACAGCCCGAATAACTTCTTTAATATCAATCTAATATCCAATGTTAACATTCCATAACCATGTACTTAAATTTTTCGGAAAAAATATGCTAGCGTTGTTATTCATACTCAACCCCAGCTTCTCCTGCGATTGAGGAGCCGCGGCCGGTGCACAGCCCGGACTCCGCGAACCCACCGACGTGTGCGTGTTGGGAGTGTTTCAGCAGGTGCAAGGCCTTATATTAAGCCTTCAGCCGTGAAGAAGCCAATGCTGTCTCACGGCCGCTCCCAAAAATCACTCACCTAAGTGATGTTATGGTCGAGCCTTCTGAGTGCGGTGGTTAGGCACGACGTCATAACGTGTTCGACTGCATCTAGTGAACCCCATCATCGCAAACAAAAATCGGAAGAAACATTCTCCAGTCTAAGCTGGTATAACTGAAGGGCCGTGGGGTGCCCGCACCTCAACCGCGATCGGTAGACATTGTCACCCCTGAGCAGCCACAACTACTCCTCGTCCATCTTCGGCGGGTGACTCTTCAAGTCCGTGTTGACTTCGTATTCATATAATGTATGAACTGTGAAAAGTGTGTGTGTATCTGTTTGTGCATAGATGTGTTATCTGTAGGACCAGGAATGGTAGAGTTAAGAGAACCGAAGTGTGTGTTGCCGGTGTGTTATGTATGTGTTGGTTGGTTTGACGAGGGTTCAGTTGGTTGTGGCATGGAGGTGCCGTGTCTGTAATCTTGTTGAAGTATTGGATCCCTCTCATATGAAAATGATGTTTAAGAGGGAAGACCTTGGATTTCTCATGCTAGTGCAGAATGGACGTCGTCTGTGTACAGCCCGATGCGATGTACAAGGCTGCGATTTGTATTCTTTGTAGGAAATTAATGTGTGTGGGGGCAAGGTGAGGACCAAACGGGGTTTGCGAAGGAGAATATAGGCCCGAGGAATTGTTTGTATAGTGTTGTAATTGATCACTAGGAGTAACCGTAAGTGGTTGTGGTGAGTGCCCGAGACACATTCAGTCTGGGGCTATCTTTGATAACGATGTTGTTTGTGTGAGGCTTGAATATCGTACCAGTGTCATTTGTTACTCAAAGGATAGTTGTAGTGGGGTTGTGGAGTATGGGGTATGAGGGTGCTGTTGAGCGTAACACGAGGATGTATGCGGTGTTCACTGTTATCTGCTGTTAGTAATGTGAGGGATGACTTGCTCGCGGACACCTTCATCCTACTGTCCAAACCAGGTTTCAAGAGAGTTCAGATACTGCTGAAATTGTGACGTTGTGATCTCGCGTTTGTGGTACTGCGTGATTACTTTGAGATGACGTAGGTGTTGGGTTCTGTTGGGATGGGCAGCAGGTTTGCATATAGGCATTGAAAAGGAAGGAGGAAAAGACAAAGCCCTGTGACACACCATTGGGGAAGTGGTGGGATCGAGATGGCTTGTTATCGTAGACAGTGTGCGCATGTCGGCCGGAGAGGGAATCAGCAAGTCACTTCTTGTAGTTTTGATGGATGTGTGTCTTGAGTATTTTGTTTATGAGGATGTGTCTTGGAACTGGGACGAAGTTGTTCCTAACATCAATAGCACATACCAGGTTGCGTTTAGCTGGCTTCTTCTCGTTCAGACATTCATGTTGTTTGGGGTGGATGGATGATTATCAATTTTATAGATCATTAACATTTTATTTTAGTATTTCTTATTTCGTGGGCTCTATTATTTATCTGAGCCTTTCTTCATGGTGATAAATTTTGTATTAGTTTTATAACTATGTATCGTTAGACGCCCGCAGGGACCATAGGTGGACTATGGGGTATATTAGTTAGTCTAGTCCAACCTACGGTGGGATAATTTGCACTTTCCCGGGCGCTTAATAGATGTCCGAGCACAGCTAGGCGTTTTGATGGCTAAAAGGCGAAAAAAATGTTGCTGTTGGTCTTAGAGAGTGAAAGTCTTGAATGGCACAATGCGTGGAGGGGACGAGGCGAGTCGAGGCAGGTTGAGGCGAGTGGATACGAGTCGACTGGCGAGGCGATGAGTCAAGACGAACCGAGGCTGGTTGAGACTATGTGACCCGGGAGAGGGGGGGAGGTACTCGCGGGACCCGCCGGACCCGAGGGACCCGGAGGTTTCGGGAACCCGAGGGACTTGGAAGACCAGGAGGATTTGGGAAGAGCCACTTGGACCCTTCCGAGGCCCTTTGAGGCCCAATTGAGAAACTTTGGGACCCGCTTGAGACCCCTCTGAACCCTGGGACCTCTGTTTCCGCCTCCCCATGCTGTAAGCCCATACACAGAAAAATGTATATAAGTGAGATGCTACTAGCGCAGAGGGCGAGGGTCGCGTCGAGGCTGGTCGAGGTGCGTCGAGATCTGTCGAAACATGTTGAGGCGAGTCGAGTTGGTCGCGACGAGCCGAAACTAGCCGAAATTATTCTAGACAAGCCGAGATGAGCTGAGACGAGGGAACCCGGAAAGTTCGGGGGACCCGGGGGATTTGGGTTACCCTCCGGGATTCGTCGGGCTCATTTGGGACCCAAGACACCTTTGCCATCCCACTCCCACCCTAAAATGCTCAAGTGATTTTTTTTTACAGTCCACATGATTACTAGCGCAGAAGGGGAGAGCCGCGTCGAGGCGGGTCGAGTTGCGTCGAGATCAGTTGAAACATGTTGAGGTGAGTCGAGTTGGTCGCGACTAGCCGAGACTGGCCGAAATTATTCGAGACAAGCCAAGATGAACTGAGACGAGGGGTCTCGGGGGACCCGGAGAGCTCGGGAAGACCCGGGGTCTTGGGTTGCCCACCGAGGTTTTTCGGGCTCTCTTGGGGCTCAAGGAACCTCTGCCCTTTCCCCTCCCTATTCCCCTAAACAATGAGTGCGAAATCAATAATCCGAGCACTTTTTCTGTCCGTGACAAACCTGCCCTTACTTTCTTCTTCACGATACTCAATTTTGTCATATATTATATGCCGGTGTATTTGTGCGGGAGTTTGTGTATGTAATTTTCCTCAGTCTGTGCTTGCTCGCGCGTGCACGGACCATATGTAGTTCCTGGGGTTGACCTGGACTGCGTAGCTATAAAACCTTGTGACGCGTTGCGGTTGGAGTTGATCTAATCCGTTAAGCCATAGACCTTGTACCAATTTCGACGATACTGTCTGTGCGCACTGTCGTGCGTGCATATTACTCTTGGAGTTCTGAGTGGTTGGAGGCGGGGATTCGTTTTGTCTGAGTCTTTATCTTACCTGAATAAATAAATTGTACCTCTACTTAACTGGACCACGTGGCTGTAAACATTGTGTTGCGTTGCTGTCGGAGCTGACTTTGTCCGGGTAGTCGTAAACCCTGTACCAGTCCGAACGATGATACCTGTACGCACTAGGGTGCGTACATATTACCCTTGAAGTTCTAAATGATTGGAGCAAGGATTCGTTTCGTCTGAGTCTTACCTGAATATATTAAGAGTACTATAATAGACCTACTAGGTCGTGTTGAGTTGCTGTTGGAGCTGACTTTGTTCGTGTAGCCGTGAACCTTGTATCAGTCTCGACGATGCTACCTGTACGCACTAGCGTGCGTACATATTACTCTTGAAGTTCTAAATGATTGGAGGCGATAATTTGTTCCGTTTGAGTCTTACCTGAATAGATGAAGTGTATTGTGGTCGACCTGGACCGCGCGGCGGTCTAGGTCGTGTTGCGTTGCTGTCGGAGCTGTCTTTGTCCGTGTAGCCGTAAACCTTGTACTAGTCTCGACGACACTACCTGTACGCACAAGTGCGAGTACATATTACTCCTGAAGTTCTTAATGATTGGAAGCGGAGGTCCGTTTCATCTTAGCGTTTTTCTTATGCGCACCAGCGTGCGTCTGACATTGCTAATACTTTCCCATTTTTCTAACTTTAAAAGCGTTGTTTTTTTCTTGCACACTGTGGCGTGCGAGCTTACTGGAATTCATGATCATCGAGCCCTACGGGGGCGCCTATTAGGACTCGCGTTGAGGCTCTGATGGAAATGAGGATCAAATCAAATCAAATCAGGCCTTCATGGATGATCTGGGTGAGGTTGGTGAGGAGTGTTAGGCCTTCCTGAATGGTCTGGGTGAGGTTGGTGAGGAGTGTCAGGCCTTCCTGGATGGTCTGGGTGAGGTTGGTGAGGAGTGTGGTTGTATCGTGTGGCGCTCTGAAACCGTGTTGCGTAGGGGAGAGTGGGATACGGGCATTAATTTTGTTAAGAACTAGTCTCTCCAGGATTTTCGTGTGGCTCGGGAGCAGAGAAATGGGTCTGTATGATGCTGGATCTGTAGGAGCTTTGTTGGGTTTCAGGATGGGGATCATTTCCGCTTGTTTCCAAATGTTGCGTATAGTATTGTGTTGAACGAAAAAGTTAAAGATGTATGTGAGGGCTGCGATGGCATGTGGCCCCAGATGTTAAGGTGAATATGTGATATGCCATCTGGGCCGTTGCTGAGGAGTATTTGGTCTGGCGGATGGCGGCTGTGGTCATGAGTGGTGTAAAGAGAGGATCAGTGTTTGATCGATCTGTAATTTGTGTAACTGTCTGAGTATCCTCCTCTTGTCTGAATAGTGTGGTAGGTTGTTGAGTATATCCGCTTGTTGTTGGTCTGAGGGTATGGTGTGGGTGTTGGGTAGTAGGATTGCCTGATCTGTGTCTATGTGGTTCGTGCTTTTGTTATTGAGGCTCCTAATGGGATTTCATGATTTTGATGGTGAAGTTTAGAAGTTGGTGTTTGCAATCACGTTCCGCAATAGGTTGCTCTGATGCTCAAAGATATCCGCATCTATTTCTGCGTTAAGGGTTTGAATCTAAGTGATTGAGTCATTGGTGAATTGTAAGTTACGGAGTTGGTTTCTCTGCTGAACTTTTCGCCCAATGTTTGCCGAACAGCTGGATTGAAGCCCCGGACGAACCCGTCGGTTAAATGTTGCCTGTCTGCGGGGCTTAGTACTGTAGTGAAGTGTTCAGTTGCTGTACCAGTGGATGTGTATTGGATGATATCAAAGTCTTGTAGGGTGATTTCTAATGCTGTTGTGTATTCGTCCCAGTCTGCTCTCGTGTGGTAACGAAAACTATGGGGGAGCAAATTGTGAATTTGGGACCGAAGTTGATAATTAATCACTAATGGGAGGGGTCAAACGACCTGTCATGTTGGACCGCCCAATGGCAATTTAGAGCGAAGATTGGGAGAGCAAATGAGACACCTGGGGAGGTCTGTTATGTGTTGGGGTTGAAAGGTTTGCGAGTGGTTGTTATTGTTTAGTGTGATAACTGTATCCTGCTGGTCAATGAGAACACCGCCCCTCCGGTCACCGATCTGCGAGGTGAACCAGGAGAGGTCGTATGCATTGAAGTCTCCTAGGGCGAATGTGTTGGTGTGTGGTCTTGAGGTAGTACAGATGGGGCGTATAATGGGGTGGACGTGAACTGGATGGCGGGATGTACATGTTAAAAAGAGTTTTATTGCTGCTTGTAAATCTGCATGTGTAATGATTCCAGTTCCAATAAGTGGTTGGGGGAAGTTGTGCGCTTGTGAGAGCGGTTTGTGTTGGTGAAGTCAAGTTTTTTTGTGTAGAAGTGTAATACACAGTGTTGTGTATTCAGAAATCTTAGATGTTTTGGAGTTATGTTTAAGTTTTGTATCCTGGAGTAGGGCGATGTGAATGTGATGTGTGTATAATAAGTGATTCAGCTCAACTTATTCCTCACCAATGCCATTTGTGTTCATTTGTAATAAGTTTAGGTGTTTGGCATTGTCTTGAGGTTGTTGTGGTGACCCAGGAGGTGTTAGTGCGGGGGAACGGGGTTATTGTTGGGGTCTGTATTGATGTTATGTGTCAGTTGATGCATCATTGCCACCCAAGTGGTATGTTTCTATTGTTATGGGCCACACACCCGACGCTTGTAGCGAATTATGCAGTGTACAAACTGTTCCAGAAAAGTTGGATAGAAGTGAAATATTTCCTTTACATAATGTACAAAAAGGATGTGTTCAATTCCCTATCATTCATCCACCAGCGAGCACACTCGGTATATTATTGAAATCGGGGGGGTGGGGGGGGGCTCGGGAACTGCCTAAGCACGGGTCATTTTGCCTCAACTGACTATGTACAACAGTGTTTACGTGAAACAATGTTCTATTTGTTCTTATGGGCTGCTTTAGAACGTCTCACGTGTGCTTATCGTTATACCTGTCGCGCTTGCTATGTGATCGATCAATCCTGTTCAACATGTCAATACTGTTCGCAATAGGACCGATCATTTCTGTTCAACATGCCCGTGCCATCCGCAATGTGACCGATCATTCCAGTTCAACATGCCAATATTGTTCGCAATGTAACCGATTATTCCTGTTTAACATGCCAATACTGTCCGCAATGTGACATCATTTCTGTCCAACAGATCATTACTGTTCGACATGTGACCCAATATACACAAGTCAAGGGGATTCACCTAAAACCCATCCCCAAGATACAAAAAGTGGGAAGGTATGCACGTCATCCCACCCCCCATCCTCCCCGAGATTTGATTTGATTTGATCCTCATTTCCACCGGAGCCTCAACGTGAGTCATAATAGGATCCCCCGTAGGGCGCGACCGTCATTAATCCAGATAAGTAAGCGCGCCTCGAGTGCTAAAATTTTAGTCTTGTCAAGATGAAATCAAGTACATACTTCAATTGTGGCACATTCGCGTACTAGCGCGTACATGAGAGGAAAGAATTAACGCGTATCTTCGTAAATGTATTGTTATCTCTGTGCGTAATGGGGTGGAGAGATCGCCTCACTTGCACAGGTATTGGGATTTAGACAGCTCCAAATAGTCCGGTGTGTTTTCCGAAAGCGATAAGCTTTTCACGGTAGGTTGGGTCAGCGAGTAGGCTTTGTAGGTTGCACGGGGAATTTATGAACGCTCGTCGGTAAGTGTTTAACGCTGATGGCCACTTGGTGGCAACAGGAACAAGGTGGCGCGTGTGGTCCTGTGTCGAGCTCCATCAGGCGGTTGTGAGTTATCCACGTGTGTCCCGTGTACAAGCGGTTGATGAACACTTGGTCTTTTCTGTTGGTGAACTTTATTTCACATTCTCCGACTGAGGGTTTAACTGAAAGCATTTTTTTGTCCACTCTGTTGCCACATTTCCTCCCATCGGGATGTCCTCCCCGAAAACGCAAACTCAAAACCAACGGTACTAGCGCAGGAGCAAACGGATCTTGCGGTGGTCTGGTAACATTCTATCCCTTGCGTGATTAAGCAGTATTGATCAGGGGGCATTTGCTCGTGTTTTCTCTAAAATTGACGCTAGGATAATATTATTGGAAAAGCAAACGCATTATAGCTAATGAAGAACAATTGAGTGGTATCTTTTTTTGGAAGTTTATTCTTTGTTCATATAAGAGGGAATGCGAGAGAAGAAGGACGTCTTCTCTCGCCCTATTTTTAATAAAAAAACTATGACCTGCCAAAAAATACTCATAAGTCAAATGTTATTTACCACCCATTTTGCTTAAGTTTTTACAGTTGTATTATCCTCGCATCTATACTGTACATTGAAAGCAAAAGGTTATTTATCAGCAAGTTAAGACAGCTTTCTAAATTTTACTACCTTCCCGTAAATATTGAAAATTATATGAGCAATGGCACTAAATCAAAATCACATCAGGAGTCGACTGACGTCAAGTGACCACCGCAAGATTCGTGTGCTCCTGCACCGGTTCTAAGTTCGTGCTACTCGGTGGGATAGAGGTTGGATGACGCGCCCACTTGTCTTGTTCGTGTACTGCGCCCCTTGCTCGTGAGTAGCGCGAACTGAAAGTCGATGGTGCCGGAGCAGGAGCAAACTGATCTTGTACGGTCCAGTGACGTCAGTATATTCCTAATGTGCTTTTCATTACGAATCATTGCTCGTGTGTACATCAATATTGACGCTATGATATTAAAATTTGGATAGCAAACGTACATTGGCAGACAAGTACATGGAGAATCCAATGTACTTTTTGTCAGTTCATTATTTGATCAGAAAGAAGGCAAGAAAATAAGGGTGGAATGGGATCATTTTTCCTTTATTGCAGACGTATTAAGGGTACAAAAAATGATAAAAACTTAAACAAATTGGCTGAGGTGAACTTTTTGTCATAATAATTTCTTCTCCCGCAGTCCTTGTATTTCTGATCAAATAATGGATTGCCAAAAGCACACCTTGCTCAATCTTTCTTTATTTACAATCCAAAACTCTGAGCAAATACTACCTGATTAACACTGCTTAATCACACCCAGGAACGGACTGACGTTAGTCACGTGGCCGCCACAGGATCAGTTCCCACTTGCTCCGGCACCGTCGGTTTACAGTTCGCGCTGTTCAAGGAGGACGATGGGTGGAGTGCAGCGCATACCTTCCTTACTTGAGTGTCTTGATGTGACCGATTGTCCCTGTTTAACGGACCAATACCGGCAACTTGATTAACCTGATGTTACTCCAATGTTACGGGTTTAAACTCCAGTGCACTAGACAGCCTAATCTAACTCTAACCTAATCTAAGGGTTTGAACGAAAACAATAGAAACTCACAATTGTTTTGTGAGTACGAAACTTTGTTGGAGTCAATGCAATCAGTCAAAAATCGCCTTTGTGAAACATACTGCATTATTCAGCCAACTATGACACTACATTATTCAGCCAACCATGACACTGCATTATTCAGCCAACCATGACACTGCATTATTCAGCCAACCATGACACTGCATTATTCAGCCAACTATGACACTGCATTATTCAGCCAACCGTGACTAAACACCAACAGCAACTGTTGACACGCAGTTGTTGTTGGTGTTTAGTTCTCAGTAAGGGGTTATTGTCCTAGCTGATCAATGGTTGTGCAGTAAGGGCTTATTGTCCTAGTTGATCAATGGTTGTCCAGTAAATGCTTATTGTCCTAGTTGATCAATGGCTGTGCAGTAAATGCTTATTGTCCTAGTTGATCAATGGTTGTGCAGTAAGGGCTTATTGTCCTAGTTGATCAATGGTTGTGCAGTAAGGGCTTATTGTCCTAGTTGATCAATGGTTGTGCAGTAAATGCTTATTGTCCTAGTTGATCAATGGTTGTGCAGTAAGGGCTTATTGTCCTAGTTGATCAATGGTTGTGCAGTAAGGGCTTATTGTTCTAGTTGATCAATGGTTGTGCAGTAAGGGCTTATTGTTCTAGTTGATCAATGATTGTGGGATCAATACAGAGCTAATTTGTCTCGGGTAATAGATCATGCACAATTATTATCGGAATTCATCGACTTTCTGCTCCGTTTTTTTCTTTCAATTTTTAATGTAACAAGCGAACATAGCTTCAGTTGAAGGAGATTCTTATAAGCTCAAATAATTAGATTCGTCAAAAGGTAATTAGCTCCTATTATATTTGATACAAGACAATGAGCTCGTATTAGATTCGTGGTATGGTAATTAGCTCGTATCAGATTAGGCACAAGACAGTTAGACAGAATGGTAGTGCAAAGGTTCCCATCCTTCCGTCTACTGTGAATAAATAAGCAACAATGGACTTCTATATGTAATTGGAACCAATTGTTACAGTGATTTTTACGCGTAATATCAACAAAAGAGCAAACATACATGTATTTAACGCCTATCCTATTTATCTAATATACACAGTTTAAAAGGCACAATAAGTGTTCAATAAACTAGCAATAACAGGTAAAACTTTGCTAAAGTTCCGATACTGCCTATGTATTGCTGGTGATAGTGAAAAAAATCACGAAAAGGATTCATCAAAGCCTCGTAAGAGACTCATTGGAATAAATTTCTTTGAAACTTGAAAAAAAAATCCAAGTTTACTAAACGCATTTACAGTTCTGTAACCAAAGAGCAGAGGCAGGGATAACTTATCTATATTTACAATAGATAACCGCTGTACATGAGCAGGAACTTTAGTAAGCCCCGTTGATGCAATATGAATATAAACACTCTCAAGACAACTTTATTCAACAGGCAGTTAGACTCTCATCCCGTTGAGTAACTGTAAGCGTTTCAATGAGTGCTTTATGACGGGCCTAACGATTGTCTTGTATCAATCGTTAGGCCCATCACTGTTTACACAATAGAATGTGAACCACAGAACTCGGTTGCATCAAATTTTCAGTTACATACCACAAAATAAGGTCATTTGAATTTCATTCTCAACCTTAGATAGTGTGATCGTTTTATGTCGTATTCTTCTCATTCGGGTAAAAAGAAAGAGTTACGACAAACAGCCACAATCTTCGCAAGAGCGTTTACGAAAATTCGTCCTTTGCGGCTCGTAAAATGTGTAAAAGAAACTATCATTTCCTATTCTGTATTGAGGTTAAAACTTAAATATAGTTTCCCAACACGAGACTCGAATCCGCGCCACAGCAAGTGGAGCGGTTGCTTCCATACCAGTCCGCAACCATCGTTACTGCAATGGGTCAGCATTGGGACGAAAACATAGTCACTTCACTGGTGGAGATATTTAGTAGGCACAGTTGTGATACCGAACCTGTTACCAGACTTGACGAAACATCGCTGAAATCGGGCCATGACGTCGGATTGGATAACACTGATGACTTACATATACTTTAATTGGAATCAGTTTGCAGTTAGCATTGAAAAGCATCTTGTTGTTGTTGTGAGGAACACATTAACACTGGACACAGCAGCTGTCAGCTGCACAGCTGCGGGTACTCCGTGCGCATCACAAATGACACAGCAGCTGTCAGCTGTACAGCTGCGGGTACTCCCTGCGCATCACAAATGACACAGCAGCTGTCAGCTGCCCAGCTGCGGGTACGCCGTGCGCATCACAAATGACACAGCAGCTGTCAGCTGCACAGCTGCAGGTACTCCGTGCGCATCACAAATGACACAGCAGCTGTCAGCTGCACAGCTGCGGGTACTCCGTGCGCATCACAAATGACAAAGCCACTGTCAGCTGCACAGCTGCGGGTACTCCGTGCGCATCACAAATGACACAGCAGCTGTCAGCTGCACAGCTGCGGGTACTCCGTGCGCAACACAAATGACACAGCAGCTGTCAGCTGCACAGCTGCGGGTACTCGGTGCGCGTCACAAATATTGAATATTACGATCTTTGCGTCACACCTGACGCTTTTAGGTGTGGGGTTTCATGACGTCTATTTGCCTCATAGGTTTGAGAACAATAACGTGGTTAAGGAACACCTTAACACAGGAAACGGAGATAAGACAGTCTGTATTATACAACATACAATCCAGGTAGTTTTCCAGGACTTAACATTCATTAAAAACTGGCCGCTCAACAAACATGTTGCAATTGAACACGTTAGCTCATCGTGAAGCATTTTTATCATTAAACATTTCCTCATCGCAGTCTGCAGGAAGCAGTCGTGAATAGTATCATTCTGTGACGCGGCTCATTGGGAGCGAGTCGTCCAAAACATGCATTCTTTCATTTAAAGTCAAATAACTATATTTAGAAGCCCCAACAAAATAATGAAATAGTGAAGTTGATGTGAAACGGAAAGTATATATAAACAAACCGGGAACAATGATACAAAGTACTTGTAAACACTGGATTACACACACATATATATA
>SDVV010010771.1:0-16113 GCA_016164225.1 Gammarus roeselii
TATGTATATATATATATGTTTATATTTATATGTATATGTTTATGTATATGTTTATGTATATGTTTATGTATATATTTATATGTATATATATATGTATATATTTATATGTATATATATGTATATATATGTATATATTTATATGTATATATATGTATATATATGTATATATATATATATGTATATGTAGATGTGTATATGTATATATATATGTTTATATGTATATATATATATATATATACATATATGTTTATATATGTATATATATATGTAAGATTTGTTGAATTTTATATGCTGCTTGGCATTTGTAATTTTCAAGCTGAGATTTTTACCTGTCCGAAATAATGTTTTTATTTCTGGCGTGGCTAACTTAAAAATAGCTCGTGATAACCAAAAGGATAAAGAAAAATCTACATTGAAAACCATATTACTCAACGTTTCAAACTTCAACTGAGTTCATATTCATGAGGTATCTATAAAAAATTATGGAAGAAAAATTATAATACATGAACAAATAAATATAAACATATAACCAACATTCAGAGGAGCCGGGATTCTGTAAGATTTGCGCAAGGCGGCGGTCGGGTATGCGAAAAGAATATCGGTTAATGCTACAAAAGCACATGTTATTTAAAACTTTGCCAAAAATCTGCCCGAATGCGAAGTCACAAATTTCGTACAATGTAGGACAAAATAACTCTAAAATTAGGATACAATGAAACTGGATGAAAGAGAGTGTGACGACCATACCAAAAAAATTAAAAATAATTTAGGAGGGTAAACTACAAACAAGCACATATGTGCATCAGGAGAGGTAAGTGCTGCACGCACCGAGCCTAAACAACCAAACCCCGGCCACTCGCACCAAACGAAATATTTAATTGGTAACCTTTTCATTTACGACTAGACAGGAAATATTCTGAATATCTCTATGGTAAATTTACGAACTGTTATTAGAAGATATACAATTGAATTAACACAACTGAGAGTGGGGCCAACTAATTTACACATAGCACAACAAGACACGGTATAATAGAAAAATGTGGGGATGTGATAGATCATTTATATACAATACTGTACATGGCAAGCACCATTACGGCAACCTAGAAGATGTTCAATACCCTGCTGATACCCTCGTCTTGCAAATTAAGCACGGGTCTATCTTTCTTTATCAAAAGAGACTCAGCAATGGTCAGGTTTTGCTTGTTGACCCCTCTGTACAGGACGGTTGTGTGCTGGAGAAGCTCCCTCGTACGAGGCTTCTCGGAATGGACATTTTTGTTGTGGAGTCTGATCGAGCCTGATTGGACATGAGTGTAAAAACGCCTGACAAGAGTGCACGTCGTATACCCGATATAGCTGGCGGCATTACAACCGTCCCTGGGGCAAGTGTACTGGTACACGACGTGATGGTCCGTCTTGGTTTTACTGATGTTGTTGCAAATGACGAGAGATTTTAACTTGAGGTTCCTGTAGTATATGCGGACCTTCACTTCTTTTAAAGGGTCCACTGCTGAAACATGCCTAGTGATTGCACTCCTTATGTTCTTTTCCTCTGTGGATGCATTGCTGGTAAACTGGTTACGGTAGTAGAGAATGATATTGGTCGATTTACCCATTTGGTTAGCAGGATCGTACTTATCGTCCAGAAATTTTCGCACTGTTTGATCAAGTAGTTGGATGGGAAAGTAGTTGCTGATCAGAAGTTATAGTTCACCCTCCTAATTTTTTTTAAATTTTTTCAGTATGGTCGTCACACTCTCTCTTTCATCCAGTTTCACTGTATCCTAATTTTAGAGTTATTTTGTCCTACATTGTACGAAATTTGTGACTTCGCTTTCGGGCAGATTTTTGGCAAAGTTTTAAATAACATGTGCTTTTGTAGCATTAACCGATATTCTTTTCGCATACCCGACCGCCGCCTTGCGCAAATCTTACAGAATCCCGGCTCCTCTGAATGTTAGTTATATGTTTATATTTATTTGTTCATGTATTATGATTTTTCTTCCATAATTTTTTACAGATACCTCATGAATATGAACTCTGTTGAAGTTTGAAACGTTGAGTAATATGGTTTTCAATGTAGATTTTTCTTTATCCTTTTGGTTATCACGAGTTATTTTTAAGTTAGCCACGCCAGAAATTAAATCATTATTTCGGACAGGTAAAAATCTCAGCTTGAAAATTACAAATGCCAAGCAGCATATAAAATTCTACAAATCTTGCATTCAACATGGCCTGTCTCCCAATTTTACATATATATATGTGTATATATATGTATATGTATGTATATATATATATATGTATGTATGTATGTATATATATATGTATGTATGTATGTATGTATGTATGTATGTATGTATGTATATATATTTATATATATATATGTATATATGTTTATAAGAATACATAATATCAACATATGCGTTTCTATCTTATCTTCACCTATCTATCTATGTGTAGTTGATTTATAATGATATAATGATGTTACTCCGAGTCTGCTTGTGTTTAAAAATATATATATTTGATGTTTTGAGGAGACATGTTGAAGCTGTCACGACTCATGGGTGAAGTTCACTGAGCAAAAAAGAATAACAAAACCTATTTTCACAATTAAGATGCCATAGTGGATGTCTCATTCCAAATCATGGTCTTGGTCCACTAACAGTTTCAACTTGGAAAATCAGTGTTACCCGTTTGTTGCATTACAGCTGGTATACACACCAGCAAATTCTAGGCTGGTCCCGGGATGGTTATCCAGCAGGTAGTCAGGAAGGTACATGTCCAGAAAGTAGCTTGACCTTTTCTGGAGATCCCATGTGAAGCAACTGCCATTAAAACTTTTCTTCACCTTATGCAAAAGCCTCAATGCATGGTAACTGAATTAGAAGTAGCTAGGTACCACGTTTGTAGTTGGTCAATAGATCATTATACTGGACACATTCGTGTTAACCTAAAATATCATGAAGTTTCGAAAATGGTCATTTGCTCTCAAACGGCACTTTTTGAAGCTAGTTTGTGTGGTTTTCATCACAATGTGAATGTTCTAGTATCAAGAAACTGGAATTTATTTTGGCATTGTATAGCATGACATGTTCACTTTTCATTTCAGATCCGCAACCGTTTCTCTAATCTCATTGAAGAAGGGGTCGGCGGTGAGTGGAACGCATCGGCTAGATCATTTGGAAGCGGAACGTGACCTGCGGTCATGTTCGGCCAAACGGCAAGAGCAGTTGGCTCACTCGACCGAACGTCCGGCTCCGCAACCGTTGTTTGTTAGACGTCAACTCCACCAGTCTGCGTTAGAGTTGCCGAGCATCTTTCCTGAGACATTTGATGAGGTTCCCAAAGACGAAACTGGAATAGTTCTGAATGGCACCAACACTTCGATACTGAATTTGAGTGTGGCTGAGCTGATGGATATAAACAATGAACCATAATAATGTGGCACCAGTCACTGCGGCGTCCACATGCTACCACCATCCATCAATGTCTTAGAGTAATATCTGAAGCAAAGTGTTCATCTAACACTGTTCAATAAAATTCGCATTTTATTAAAGTATAAATTTAAAGCATAAATGAGGAAATGCATGAGAATCATTTCGGTCAATCTGCTGTTGATCTATTCAGTCATCTCTAGCTACCATTCAGTGCTGAATTATACTCTGGTAAACCTAAAGTAAGGTCTCCTCATATCATTTAAATGAGATAACCCTTACTCAAATAAAATATTTTTTTTATCTTTCACTAGGTTGTATAAATTGAAAATTGATTCCTCAAATCTCAACTGCTTGTTGATGAATGATACGTTGACTGTTGTGAGAGTGGTAACATTGGCATTGGATGAAGTGATCTGGTGCTCATTTGGACTGTCAAGAGATATTTGTAAGAAAAAGATCGTGCCCAATCTCCATGCAAATTTGCTTGGATATCCCGAAACTTTGATTTGCGCAAAATTGGTGTCCAGCTAGCAACCGGTTGAAAGTCTTATCTAACTGTGTATGGATCTTAACTTTGAACCTAAAATGCTTGGACTCCTTACTGAAGAATTTTGTTCTCACTGAACAGATCGAATGTTTGACTAATGCGAGCTCAAAGTGACACTTAACAGAATGTGAAGTGCCCTACGGGGGAGCACTCGGTGACTACACGTTGGAGCTCCGGTGAAAAATAGAAGAAACTACTTCTACTACTACTACTACTACTACAACAGAATTTGAACTGTTTCCCTGAAGAAGAAATGCTATTCTATGGCGCGTTGAGCAAGCCAACCAATGCTGTATACTTGAATGAAGATCCATTGTGTTGCTGTGACCTCTCCTAACCGTGTTACAAACACAGCGAACACAAGAAGCGTAGGGACATGCTGACTGCAATCTCGCTCAGGATTTTATTCAAACACTGCCAAGAAAAGATGCATGCGTGTATGAAGATCAGTTATGCTGTGCTGATGCTGCTTAGAATATTTCATTCACATGCAACTTGAGAGGCATGCATGAAGATAAGCCATGCCTTGCTGCAATTATGCTCGGGGCCTAGTTGAAGTGGCTAACCTAGTACGCATATGCACATGGAAAAGATCGGCAATGTCTTGCTGCGATCCTGATCACTGCTCAGGACCTAGTTCAAACAGCTAACCGTGGCGCATACATGAAGATCAGCCACGCTTTCCTGCGATCCTGATCACTGCTCAGTACAAACGGCCAACCGTGGATGCATGCATGCTCAAAGATTAGCCACGCCTTGCTGTGATCCTGATCACTGCTCAGGACCTGGTTCTAACAGCCAACCGTGGACGCATGCATGAAGATCAGCCACGCCTTCCTGCGATCCTGCTGAGGGACCGATATTTTATTCTCTGTATGGCCTGAAGAAGGACACTGAAATGTTTCTTATTGACAAACCATGGGGGTCATACAAAGATGTGGTTCGTAACGGCCTTGAGTTCCTAACCTGCTGCCCCGGGCTAGAGGCAGTTTTGAACCCTGCAGTCACGTCTTGGTGGACCGGGTACTTGACTATTTTTATATTCTTATCCACAATATTGAAAGATTGGGTGTTAAGCCTGAAGTTTCTTGTAGGTTTGATTATTTATAGGCGATGTAGCTACTGTGTTGAACTTTTTTATATAATTTTTCAAAATTTAGACCTATAAGTTATACAAATATTAATATTTCAATTGATTGCTGATAATTTTTTATTAGCTATTTCATTCAAATTCCATTAGCTACTTTTATTTCATAGTTAGACAGTTCGGCCATTGAAGATATCTGCATTAAAGAAATGAATTCAGTTTTTAAACTCAGAAACGCTTTTATGTAATGTAAGTAATCAAATGCTCAAGAAGGGTTTCTCATTATAGTAAATCGAGTTCTAGGAAGAATGAAAATTATTAGCTACTTCTGACATTAAAATTCATTTGATGGTTCTAAATCGCATAGCTAGATAGGCATTAAAATATATCCGCTGCTTGTCACTACTCATCGTTCTCCTCCCACTTTTTTGTCCCTCTTCCAATCTTGCTTCACTCTCTATCTTCCTTTCACCAGTAGATTGTCAGACATACTTCCACCCTCATTTCCTCATCACCCGCACTCTCATCGCTTTCCTTTAAACTCGCATAAATTCCAACGCGTTTTATCCACTGCACCTCGAGCCATCTATGCCGAAATTACTTTTGGACTTCCGACTTTTTGAACAAGCTGCTGAATGTTCCGACACCAGTACAAACCTATCTGGTTATCTTGAGCGTCATTTCTACATGGAACGTTTCACCTCACGGCCACATTCTTCACCACTGAGTCTCCAAATTTTGCATTTAGGTCCCTCAGTACCACCACGTTGTGTTGACCTTCAAAACTCTGTGCACCAACTCAGATTGATCCCTAAATGCTTCTTCCTTCTCCCCACTTTTCTTGATGCCTGATTCGTGATCAAACACAAATGCCCATATTTTAAAATCGACTAGACTTTTACCCTCATCACGTTGGAGCTCCGGTGAAAAACAGAAGAAACGACTTCTACTTGCATCAATCTTTAGGACCCATCCATTCCATAACTATTAGCTCTTCGATCACTCCATAACAACTCTACACCTTCTCGTGTCCAACCATCATCTACGCCCGACTGGTTCCACGTTTCTAAACTTACATTCGCCCGTGCTCTTCATCGTCGTCTCACTCGGCGTCAACCCATCAAACTCCATTTCAAACTTCTTCACTATCTTTTTTGCTTCGTCCACACTTGTCGTTGAGGCTCCGGCGGAAATCAGGTCCAAATCTAAATTCATCCGTACTACAACCACTTTGATTTAGCGACCCTGACAATAGGAGGTCCTTCCCGCTTGTCTTGCAGTCTTCGAGGGATGAAATTACAGTGGAGGGATCTCGGTCCCCGCTCAGCCTCTATTAGTTTCCTCTTAAGACATGCAATAGGAATGGTTGTAGCGTTCTTGCCACCCCGCAGCCACTTAATTCAATTCGAGTTATCTAACTAAAAATTGGATTTATTTTGTATTTATCGTCGCTGAAGGTAGCTAAATCATTTTTCCAGAAAGCGATGTCATTTAATCTGGCGTTAAAACACTGTTCCTCTCAAATTCTTGTAAAACGTTTACGTTCTTAAGCTAATCTCTATAAGACTAAGTCCTTAGTTACTGTTATTTTTTCATTTGACATGTTTTGAAAAATGGATTTATTTATATTATAGGATATTAGGTACATATTTTATTGAAACATATTTTGTTGATTTTAACTTTATTCGGATATTATACGAGTTCAATATTATGACTAAAAGCTAGCTATCAGTTGATTAATTCCAGAGGATCTTGCTTATTTATGTATAGAGGCACACGCCGTCGAAGCGTGAACAAAAATATTCAATTTTCATGAGTTTCCGTACAGTGTGTGTACTCTGACACTCATAAGGATACAAATACTCAATAAATAAAAATTAATGTCAACGTGGTGGATGAGACACTCCTCCAAGTCGTGAGAATTGCCGTCACTGATTGTACACTAGATAAAATATTTATCTGGCAATGTTAATTAAGTGATCGATCATTCTCACCACCGTATGTAATCTTGTCCATGCCTGTGCATTAGCAATTTGAAATTGACGAAGTAGGTCAATGTAAACTGAACTACATAACTATAACATTAAATCCACAACCATGTAAATAAACTTGATGGCTGTACCTATTCCTGATAATGTATGGTTCGGTGCCAGAAAGACATCTCACTAGTCTAATTTATCTGGTAATGGACTGCAATATTCTAAATCTGTGTTATGGTGTGGCACTCTAGATTTTAATAAACTTCTGGA
Organism: Gammarus roeselii; assembly: GCA_016164225.1. Classification (NCBI taxonomy): domain Eukaryota; kingdom Metazoa; phylum Arthropoda; class Malacostraca; order Amphipoda; family Gammaridae; genus Gammarus; species Gammarus roeselii. The sequence goes on from SDVV010010771.1 coordinate 7,321, forward strand.
TTTGATCACTAGGCCGTTTTAAGCTAGAATGAGAAGTTGTAAACTTCTGTGTTTGCTGCACGTCACTTGAAAGTGGATAAACTCTTCGTATGTTCTGCATCCATTGATGCGCTTTAAAACAATAGATTGACATTCGATCTGACACTTCACAATGAAAATGTTGAGGTTTCAAATTTCAGTTCGCGGGTAGCGTCACACTGCCTACAAATTGGTAATTCGGATCGAGCTATACGCGCACTTCTTGCGTGTCGTTGGAGGGCTTTCAACGAAGCTGAGATTTCCGGCATTTTCATTCCATATTGTATTGATATGTCGAAATTTGATGTAAAATTCCCTTTCTGAGCAAATACCCCAATGAATTGCAATGAATCTTGCTAGGAATGTCTTGTAGGAAAGTGTAACTGAACGAAATCAAGATGAAGTTATTTATTTTCCTGATTCACGACAAGATTTTCCATGTAGTGTTTGCCTACTTTGCATTAACTTATGTTTCTGAGGTGTTCAGCTTAGCCTAAACTGCTTCTATCATATTACTAGCTATACCTCAATGACCCTGTCGGTTTTTTAAAACTAAACATTTGAAGTGTTCATAGGTACATCCAATTAGTCAGTTAAGTTTGGAGTTGGTTTGCTGATTTGTCAGGATCTTTTAGGAGTTTTTCACTTCACGGATTTCCATTCAACGACTACTTGCCTGTTATTTCAATAATTTTCTGCACACTTGGCAGATTGTTGTACTTGAAAGTATCTGAAAAATGTGCAAAATTTGCGTTGGTCCTGTCTCCGCTGCCAAACAAGCCTTCTTTTCGGGGCCCTTGGGCCTGTTGCTTAGGGACATCGGAGGCTCTGGACAAGCGAGTCTCGTGGGTGACGCGGTCTCCAGATTCTCGGTTGAGATTTATTTAGTTCGTTAACTGCCTGTGAGAAAATTATACTCAGTATTGGTATTTTGAGGAATATATATATAGTCATGTTTTTATGTTTAGAAGTGTTTGTTAGTTCACGTAGTAGCTACAGTATCAGATATATTTTACCCTGTATTGAATATTTACGCTTTACTGCATTTGTGCTAATTTGCTTTGAAAGCCACAGTTTGCAATAGTTGGATTATTGTTATTCACCTCCAGCCGTACAGCATACCTAACTTTGTTGACGCGTGTGCTGTACTGGGGAGCTCCGCGGGGAGATTGACCCCTTAATCAAATCAGTGTGATTTACATGACGTGCAATTTTCCAAACAATTTTTAACCTAAACAACATCCGTCTAGCGGAACATTCATGTAATCTATCACGTTTTCTTTGTGAATGTAGTGAGGGAGTATAAATGCATCAAATTTCAATACGTAACCGATAATTTTCTAATTATTGTCATGATGATTCCAAACTAGTGATCAGATACAATATTTTCAGATACAGACACTATACCGCATCCCTCAGAAAGAGGGGTGGCCGACGGCAAGGCGCACCTCACAATCACACAACTTAGCCCTTTTGTACTGAATAGCCCCGCCGGTAGCCTCGCAACTTACACTCGGGGTCACGAGTGCAGTACAAAGATCCGTCGTCAGCAGCAGGGCCCGCCAGTTTTCACTGATTTACCCCCGTCGCGTCATAATGGCCGCCTCCCCCCCCCCACACTTACGACCTTCCCGACAGCGAGATGCCAAGGGAGAGAAAGCACATCAGAGTAGTAGCGTCAGAATCAACCATTCTCCACTCACGCCTGTTCATTGCACGCTCTCTCGCCACCTTTCCATTCATGTCTCCTTTCTAACACTTCCTTCTCACTATCCATCCACCCAAACTTCGGTCTACCTCTAGGCCTGCGACCACTCTCCTCTGCATTCGTCACCCTTTTCACCAATCTCCCTTCATCCATCCTCACCATGTGCCCGGAAATGAGGCCCAAATCAAATCCCTGTACCCGAACCATCTCGGAACACGCGAATCCACTCTGTCCTCCAACTTCTTTACCATCCCTGTACTGATTCGAACCACGTCGTTGATGATCTGGTCTCTCAACGTTACCATATGAGGCCCAAATCAAACTCAGCGATACTCCAGCCATTCTCCTCAAACGTTTACTCTAAAACATTCGAGGCTCTGGTGGAAATGAGGCCCCAATCAAATCAAAAATCTAAAACATTCAATAGTCTTTTCTCCTCTGCTCTCACCCCCCATGTCTCCGCTCCGTTGAGCACAGTTGGGACAACAACACTCTCATAGTCTTCTCTATGCTTCCATCCCCAACGTCCTGCAGCTCATCACACTCTTCATTGCACCCAACACTTTACACCCCTCCTCCACTCGCGCCTTCACTTCAGTTTCCTCTAGTTCAGTTATCTCCACATGGGAGCCCAGATACTTGTAACACTGAACTTCCTCCATGAGCTTTCCAACCACGTTCACTCGAAGCTTCCTCCTCTTACACACTCTACCAACCTCACGTTGAGGCTCTGGTGGAAATGAGGCCCAAATCAATCAATCAATCTACCAACCTCAGACACTAGCCTACATAGCTTCTCCTCTGAATCCGCAACCAGGGCCGTATTATCAGCAAATAGCAACGGGATCAACTGCCACCAACTCCGCCCATTCGCTTCCAACAGTTCCGCGCCCTACGGGGGAGCCTATTATGACTCACGTTGAGGCTATGGTGGAAATGGGGCTCAAATCAAAATCAAATCAAATTCCCTCTGACACATGCTCAGCTGCCAGCATAGAAACTCTGCACCGCTTTCAACAGATGTTCACCCACTCCATACAAACGCAATGAAGCCCAAATCAATCAATCAATCCATACAAACGCAACATCTGCGTTCTCCAGATCCACGAAGGCCCAGAACACATCCTTTCCTTTGGAAAGTTACTCCTCATAGGCCTGTCTCACTGCAAAAATCTGATCGGTACACCCTCTACCACTCCTATAAACCGCTCTACGGAGAGTCTGCATTAACTTCGCGTTGGGACTCTGGTAGAACATCGAAGCAAATACAAATACCACTCATAAAGCCACACTGTTCCTCTCCAATTGAGCTGTCCGTACAGTTTCTAATCCTTTTGATCAGCACTCTCCCGTACAACTTACCAACCACACATAACAGACTGATACCTCTCGAGTTGCAGCATTCATTTTTATCTCCTTTGCCCCTAAATAGCGGAACAATGCAGGCACTGCGCCACTCAATCGGTTTCACGCCTGCCTCAACGCACAAGTTTAGTAACTTCACCAACTATACCGCCCTACGAGGGAGTCTGCATTAACTTCACGTTGGGACTCCGGTGGAACATGGAAGCAAATACAAAATTCACCAACCATTCGACAGGCACAGTTGCAACGCCGTCCAAACCAGGGGCTTTTCCTGCTCTCATCCCGTCCACCGCCACCTGCACCTCTTCCCTGGTAATGTCCGCTACAAGTCTTTCTCCCAAAACTGGCATCCGAGCATCACCACCCACAGCAACAATGTCAGCCTCTCTGTCATCTTCGACATTCAACAACTCATCAAAATACTCTGCCCACCTTTTCCGTACATCACCACTTTATAACAACAACTGGCAATTTTAATCTTTCACCACTTCCTCTTTTCCGTTGGTCTCTGGTTGGAAGGAGGCCCAAATCAATCAATCCTTTCCGGTTTCTCCCTTTCTCACCCTCTTCACCTCTTTCCAGAACATATTTTTGTTCTCAAATTTCTGGCACAACCATCTGCCCCACCTGGCTTCAGCATCCATTTTGGCTCTCCTCACCACTCTCTTCTCCTCTCTTCGTAGCTTACATAAGCCACCACCGACTTCACCTGCAACCATCCCTCAAACGTTCTTTTCCGTGCCACCGCCAGTTTGACCTCCTCGTTCCACCACTCGCAACCTTTCCTTTGGCACACGCCAACATGGCGCGCATCACACACCTTCGCACATCTCAGCAACCCCTCTCTTGACGCTTCCAACCATTCTTCTTCTTATACTCTCACGTGGTTATATTCGCCCCTCAACGCCTGCTGGAACTCCTCGGCTCTACTTTACACATTCAGTCCACTCAGTTTCACTTCCTCTCTTCCTCCTCTTATCGTTTGCTCTGGTGAAAATGAGGCCCAAATCAATTAAATAAAAAATCCTACGCGTTTGTTGCCCTTCCATTCCTGCTCCACTCTCAATCTACCTTCCACCAGCAGATAGTCGGACACTTCTCCACCCTCCCCTCTCAACACCCGCACATCCAACAGCCTCCCCACCACTCTACTCTATATCAGTTGAGGCTCTGGTGGAAATGAGGCCCAAATCAAATCAAAATCCTCCTCTTCCTCTCCTCAATTTTTAGTGAAAACAATCTAATATGTTTAAAACTTGAATTGTAAAACAAACTAGTTTGTCCACACACAATAACTTTGAACAATAAGGCCCCAAACAAATAATTTCGAAGCGAATAATTTTATGCAGAAATAAATTTTTATTTATAATTTGCTTTCATGTTTCACCGGAGTCCCAACGGGATGTTAATGCTGACGCCCCCGTAGGGCGGTTGCAGAAATCAAATACTATCAACCGTAGCTTATCATTTTCACACTAGGAGATACGATTTTAGGCGGCATTACAGCTGGCGGACAGCTACACATATAAATCAAATTTTGAGTACCTTCCGAATCAAATGACATGAATGACTACGCTAAGAAGTAACTGAACTGTTATGCAGTATGCCTCACCGATAGGGTTAGATGTGGGGCTGATCTCCTCCGGAGCTAAATGTGAGTGAACCATGTCGTGTGTTGATTTTGTTAAAATTTCACTGCTATGACCTAATTCATTTATCCTTTCCCATTGCAAGGGAGGTGGTCTGCGGATACTTTCCTCTGTAAAATACTATCAAAGTTGGCAAGACACGCGAGGGGAGGAGAGACTAATCTCTTCGGACCCTTTTGTTATTGTATCTGAATTTGCGTGGGGTGTATAACTAATGAAACATGAAGGAGATTGGGGAGAGGGTTGTGGTGAAAGAGTTTGAGGTGTTTGCGCCGACTGAGAAGGAAGTTGGAAGGGAGGAGCGAATGCGAGTAAGACAAGTAGAAAGTCGGTCGCGAAAGAAGGTTGGGCTCTATAAAGTGTGGTGCTCATAAGGAGTGATCGGTTTGCTAATAGCGGTCCAGAGTGGAAGAACGTGGCCTCTAGATTAACGAGTGAAAATTGTTTTAAATGTAGAGAGAAGGGGCATTTGTTAGTTCGTGCGAACCTGGTAGATTTGATTTGGGCCCCATTTCCACCAGAGCCTCGACGTTAGTCATATTTATTTATTATTAGCTTTCATGTTCCACCGGAGTCCCAACGCGAAGTTAATGCAGACTCCCCCGTAGGGCGGTGTCGTTGGTCATAATAGGCGTTTAACATGTTTGAGTATTTGTAATTTTGGAGATTAAAACAGCGTGGTTCTACTGGCTAACGTCGTTGAAAAACTGAATAGCGGTGAACTATTCAAGAGCAAGGGTTTCAGTCCACGGGAGCTTCCGACGCAAGTCTGTCTCTCCTCTCCCGGTAGACATGTCAGCGGAGACCGATAGGTCTGTCCGTGGAGCAGGAGGTTGGAAACTTCTTGTTCAAAAAAAAAAAAAATTGTTTACAAGCGCACATGTAAGGATGACCCATAGTGCTCCTGTGGAGAGAGCCGATTTCGAAGAGTGGTGGGGAGGCAGATGTACGGGTGCTGTGAGAGAGGATGAATGTTGGACCTTCTACTGATGGAAGGAAAATTATGAGTAGAGCAAAGGTGTATGGAGAACGAAAGAGTGGGAGCACAGACTAGTAGGGAAGGAAAGTGAACTGAACCTGGCTAGCAGAGTGTGGGGGTTCCAGTAGAAGTAGAGGTAGGAAATGACCAAGATGACACGTCCAGAGTACTGTATTGAAAGAATGCAAGACCTTCAAATATGCGTTGTTGAGATGTGCGACAAATGTGTAGTGTGTCGAGTGTAGGAGTCAGGTTTGATCAAGTATCTCTACGGTGGGAGGAAGGAGTTAATCAAGCAATAGCGCAGAAGAGAAGCCTTTAACAAGTGGTTGCAAGTGAGGACGGTGGTGGCTAGTGACAACTAGAGAAAAGAAACTAAGCTAAGCAAATTTATGGTTTGATTTGAGCCTCATTTCCATCGGAGCCGGTGGAAATGAGGCTCAAATCAACCGGAGCAACGTGTCATAATAGGCTCCCTCGTAGGGCGCGGGCTAAGCTGATGGATTTTGATTTGAGCCTTATTTCCACCGGAGCCTCAACAAGCGGATGGCGAGAAGAGCTAAGAGGGACAAAGCTGTCAGTGCCGGCGTGCCAGAATTGGGTTATGAGTCTCATTTCCACCGGAGCCGCAACGTAGAATTTTGAGAAGAAAATGATGCTCGGGAAAGAGGGGGCAGGAGGTGGTGAAAGATGGAAACTCCCCGCGTTTTTTTTGAGAGGTGATGCACAAAAGAGGGAACCGAAGCCTCACTTCCACCAGAGCATCAACACAAGTCATATTAGCCTTCCCCGTAGGGCACCTGAGTTGTTAAAAGCTGAGCATGTCAGAAAGGGTCACATTGTTGTGGGTGGTGGTGCACGGATGCCGGTTTTGGAAGCAAGACTTCACCAAGGACTAGGTACAGAAGACGGTAGAGGTGATAAAAACGAGGGAAGACCCTGGTTTGATCGGTGTTGCGACCCAGTGCCTGAATAGGGAGTGTTTGCAACGATAATCAATGGCAAATGAGGCTACCGAAGTAATATTTTGTGTCAGGCGTGGTGCTTGCAATGTTCCGCTGCATGAGGGCAAAGGAGATGAAAATGAAAGCGAGAACTCGATAGGTATGTTGTGTCATGTCTAAGCTGTAAGTGAGAGCGCCAATCAAGAGGATTGGATTTGATTTGGGCCTCATTTCCACCAGATTGATTGATTGATTTGGGCCTCATTTCCACCAGAGCCTCAACGTGAGTCATAATCGGCTCCCCCGTAGGGCGCGGGAGGATTGGAAACTACGGATGGTGCGATTAGCGAAAAACATTTGGTGTGGTAAGTGGGGTGCCGATCAGATTTCGCAGAAACAAGTCCAAGAAGTGCCTTACGAAGGGAAAGTATGTGTTCTGAGTTTTCATGGACCTGGGAAAGGCCTACGATAAGGTAGACAGAAAGGCGTAACGGAGGGTGCCGCGTTACTCTAGAGCGAGCAAAAATTAGTTGGAAGGTGGTTTAGATTTGATTTGAGCCTCATTTCAACGCGAGTTTCAACGTGAGTGGCTGATATGACACTGGTGGCTAGTGTTAGAGTGAGTGAGAGGAGGAGCTACAAGTTACGTGGATTAGATTTTAAAGAGAAAGATGGGAGAATCAACGTGGGTAAAAGTAACGATATGTTTCAGAAATGTTCATGCGAGCATAATTAGTGACCTCCTGAATGGATTTGATTTGGGACTAATCTACACCAGCACCTCAACGCGAGTCATCACAAGCTTATGCGTGGCGCCCCTTCTCATATGGAGAGTTGTTGAAGAAAGCTGCGTTTCAAGTACATGGACTGTCCTCATTTGGGGAAGACTGAACTAGTAGAAGTTAAGATGAAAACAGCTCATCCCGCTCTGAAGAGTGTGATGAGCTTTAGGACGTCGGGTTTGGAAGCAACTAGAGGGTTCAGTTGACCCAACTGTGCTCTACGGAACAGATTTTGGAGGGCGAGAGCAGTAGAGAAGTTAAAATTATTTATTATTTGCTTTCATGTTCCACCGGAGTCCCAACGCGAAGTTAATGCTGACTCCCCCGTAGGGCGGTCGAAGAGTTGTGAATTAGGTGACGCGTAGATTAAGAGTTTAAGAGCAGTTTAAACGCAGTCACAGCAGGTTTAAACGTAGTTGGAGTTCGTCTAGAAAAGTATCTGAGTAACAAAGGAACACAATAAATTTGTCATATGCACCAAGCACATTTGATGCGGCTACAAAGAAAGTTTAACGTGAAAATAAATTTAACAATTTTAAAGGAGTAACTAGCGCAGGTACAGAGTAGGCCTAGTTATACTAAGCCTATAACAAATTAATTTACACAGGTTTCAAAAGAGTAATTCTAACGCAGGTACAGAGTAGGCCTAGTACATACAAATCTTACAAAATAACGGATATCTAGAGAGTTTAATAAATAAAAAAATATGAAGAGCAGGTTGCTTGCAGTCGCAGTTGGTCTTGTGTAGAGGAGTGGTAGCAGCTTTTTTCGGTTCTCCGCCGGAACTCCAACGTGTAGTCACTGAGGGCTTCTTCTCTATCACGACGGTCCGGTGATTCTGCGCAGCTTTGTGCACGAAGTCAAAGTAAAAAAAATTCAATTAGTGCGCAGGGAAGACAGAGAGTTCGGGATCGGAGATGATTCAAACCTTGCTACCTTTACACTACCTCGTAGAGGCCTGTGTGTTTTCCAAAAGCGATCAGTTTTTTCCGGTGTTCCGTTTCTGTGAGCAGGCGTTGTAGGTTGCACGGGGGCTCAAGAAGGCTCGTTGGGCTGCTGCGAGTGCATCGCAATCTACTAGCAAGTGCTTCACGCTTACTGCCATTTGGTGGCAACAAGGGCATGGTGGTGCGTTCGGTCCCATGTCTACGTCCATTAAGTGGTTGTGAGTTATCCACGTGTGTCCCGTGCATAGACGGTTGATGAACACTTGGTCTCTTCTATTAGAAAACCTGGTGTCCCACTCTCCAACGGATGGTTTGACTGCAAGCATCTTTTGTCCACTTTGTTGCCAAGTGTCGTTCCATAGTGTTGTTATGCGTGAGTTGATGACTGGGAACCAGTCTCG
>SDVV010010772.1:0-16113 GCA_016164225.1 Gammarus roeselii
TCATCTGAGTCTTTACCTTGCCTAAATGAATAAATTGTATTCAAACAACTAAATCGCGTAGCTGTAAATATTGTGTTGCGTTGCTGTTGGAGCTGAATTTGCCCGTGTAGCCACTGACCTTGTACTAATCTGGACGATGCTACCTGTACGCACTAGGGTGCGTATATGTACTCTAAGTTCAAAAGGATTGGAAGCGGAGGTCCGTTTCGAGTTAGCGTTTTTTCTTTTGCGCACCAGCATGCGTCTGGCATTGCTAAAATTTTCACTTCCTTTCTAACGTTGAAAGCGTTGTTTTGTTTTTTCCTCGCACACCTAGGCGTGCGAGCCTATTGGAATCAATGATCATCGAGCCCTACGGGGGAGCCTATTGCGACTCACGTTGTGGCTCTGGTTGAAATGAGGCCCGAATCAAATCAAAATCATTCCTCCCAAATCTACGTTAAACCTACTCTGGATCTACGTTGAACCTACTCTGGATCTACGTTGAACCTACTCTGAATCTATGTTAAACCTACTCTGAATCTTTGTTAAACCTACTCTGAATTGCGTTAAACCTACTCTGAACCTACGTTAAACCTACTCTGAATCTACATGAAACCTACTCTGAATCTACATGAAACCTACTCTGAATCTATGTTAAACCTATTCGGTATCGTCTACTACCTATTTGGTATCTACGTTGAACCTACTCCAAATCTATGTTGAACCTACTCCAAATCTATGTTGAACCTTTTCTGAATCCACGTCGAATCTACTCGTTTTCTACTCTGCACCTACACTGCTACTCTTCAATTGCCCTACTAAGGAGTCTGCATTAACTCCACGTTGGGAATCCTGTGGAAAACAAAATCAGACTACTACTACTACTACTACTACTACTGACCATCTGCTGGTGGAATGTAGATTAAGAGTGAAGCAGAGGTGGAAGGGCAACAAACGAGTGGGATGAGGAAGAGAGGTAGTGAAAGTGAGTGGACTGAATGTGAGAAGTAGAGCTGCGTAGTTCCAGCAGGTGTTGAGGTAAGAATATGACAACTTGAGAGGACAGGATCTGATAAATGTGGAGGAAGAATGGGAGACGTTAAGGGACGCGTTGCTGAGATGTGCGCAGAAGGTGTGTTCAGAAGGAAAGGTAGCGGGTGGTGGAACGTGGAGGTCAAACTAGTGGTGGCACGGAAAAGAGGAGCGTTTGAGGAGTGGTTGCAGGTGAAGTCGGTGATGTCTTATGAAAGCTATAAAGAGAGGAGAAACGAGATGAAGCGGTTGGTGAGGAGAGCCAAAAGGAACGCTGATGCCAGGTGGGGCAGACAGTTGTGCCAAAATTTTGAGGAGAACAAAAAGATGTTCTGGAAAGAGGTGAAGAGAGTGAGAAAGGGAGAGACCGGAAAGGAGGAAGTGGTTTTTGAAAGATGAAAACGGCAAGTTGTTGTTGTTGGTAAGTGGGAATGTACAGAAGAGTTGGGCCAAGTATTTTGATGAGTCGTTGATGTCGAGGATGACAGAGAGGCTGACATTGTTGCTATGGGTGGTAATGCTCGGATGCCAGTTTTGGGAGAGACTTGTAGTTGGTATTACCAAGGAAGAAGTGCAGGAGGCGGTGGAGGTGATTAAAGCAGGGAAAGCCCCTAGTTTGTATGGCGTTGCGACAGAGTGCCTGAAAAAGGGTGGAGTACCGATTGTCGAATGGTTGGTGAGGTTACTGAACTTGTGTTTTGTGGCGGGCGTGGTACCGATTGAGTGGCGCAGTGCCTGCATTGTTCCGCTGTATAAGAGCAAAGGAGATAAAAATTAATGTTGCAACTCTAAAGATATAAGTCTATTAGATGTGGTTGGTAAATTGTACGGGAGAGTGCTGATAAAAAAAAGGATTGGAGACTGTACGGGCTGCGTAATTGGAGAGGAACAGTGTGGTTCTAGGAGTGGTAATGGGTGAACCAATCAGATTTTTGCAATATGACAGGTCTGTGAGAAGTACCTTTCAAAGGGAAAGGACGTGTTCTGGGCTTTCATGGATCTGGAGAACGCAAACGACATGATTGACAGGTAAGCGCTGTAGAAGGTGTTGCGTTTGTATGGAGTGGGCAGACATTTGTTGAAAGCAGTGCAGAGTTTCTATGTTGGCAGCCGAGCGTGTGTCAGAATGAGAAGCGAGGTGAGTGATTGGTTCTCAGTGAAAGTGGGATTGAGACGAGGCTGCGTGATGTCTTCCTGGCTGTTCAATATCTATGTGGATGGAGTGGTCAGGGAAATGAACGAGAGTGTGCTGGGTCGTAGCTTGGAGCTGTTGGAAGCGAATTGGCGGAGCTGGCAGCTGAGCCAGTTGCTATTTGCGGATGATACGGCCTCGGTTGCGGATTCAGAGCAGTAGCTATGTAGGCTAGTGTCTGAGTTTGGTAGAGTGTGTGAGAGGAGGAAGCTTCGAGTGAACGTGGGTATAAGTAAAGTAATGAGATACTCGAGGACTGTCGATGCGAGCAGAAGTAGTGTCCTCCTAAATGGAGACTTGTTGAAAGAAGTTCAGTGTTTTAAGTATTTGGGCTCCCATGTGGAGAAGACTGAATTAGTGTAAACTGAGGTGAAGTCGCGAGTGAAGGAGGGGTGTTAAGTGTTGGGTGCACTGAAGAGCGTAATGAGCTGCAGGACGGTGGGGATGGAAGCAAAAAATGGCTGTATGAGGGTGTCGTTGTGCCAACTGTGCTGTACGGAGCTGTGACTTGGGTGGTGAGAGCAGAGAAAAGAAGAAGGTTGAATGTTTTCGAGATGAAATGTTTGAAGAGCATGATTGGAGTGTGGCTGAGAGACAAGTTCACTAACGGCGTGGTTTGCATCAGAAAGGGCATGGTGAAGAAGTTCGAGGACAGAGTTGATTCGCGTGTTCTGAGATCGTTTGGGCACATGGTGAGGATGGATGAAGGGAGATTGGTGAAAAAGGTGTTAAAGTCAAAGACGAGTGGACGTAGGCCTAGAGGGAGACCAAAGTTTGGGTGGATGGATAGTGTGAAGCAGGCTTTAGGAAGGAGAGACGTGAGTGTGGAGATAGCGAGAGTGCAGAGCGTGCACAGGATATTCGTGAGTGGAGAATGATAGTAAACGGATGAGTTTTGACGCTGCCCTGATGTGCTTTCCCACCCTAGGCATATCGTTGAGAGACGGGATGGTCGTGGGCGCGGGGAGCCCCGATCATGATGACACATGATGACACGCTGTCTGGCTCTGCTTGTGGGGTCCTGAGTCGGACCCTTTTGCGCTAAAGAGCTAAGGTTTGCGGGTATGAGAGTGTTAGGTGCGCCCTGCCGTCGGCCACCCCCCTTGCTGGGGAATTTCGGCCTAGTGTCTGTATGTGTAGTTCGTTTATTCATGGGTCAAATAATTTTTAATTTCCTCATCTATTCTTGACGACTGTTCCCCCCCCCCTTCCCCACCCCCTCGAAAGCTACTGGTTCACGGGTCGCCCGGGGTCACGATCCAACCGGGGGGTGAACACCCTATTTTCCTTTCAGACCCTTCTATTCACTCTTCACTATCACTCTTTCTCTACCCTTTCCTGGTTATGCTTTCACCTTGTTTACTCTTTTTACTTCGTTTGTCTTGTTGAAACTCAATTAACGTATCCATCTTCTTCTCTTGACAGCTTTCCCTCATAGTGTTTTTCTTCATCATTCTCCATTTTATTTTATCTTTTGCATTTCTCTTTTTTTTTTTTTATTAGTATAATTTTTTCCCCGATTTCTTTAATGCTTGTTTCCTTGAATCTATACTTCACAAATGTCAAGGTGGCTAAAAGTAGCAAAGTTGACGACTGATAACGCTGTAAATGATATGTCTGCATTACCCTAGGCCTCTGCGATGTGGTGGACCGGGGGGTGGGACAACCTTCAGCGAACCCGTTGCTGGGGTAGAGCTGTTGGAAAGTCCTGCTTGACCGTCGGAATACTATGTTGCAGGCGAAACGAACCTCGCATAGCTCACAAGTGGTGCTCCTTGGAAGAGCAGGAGAGGCATTTAAAGCGCATTCCTGTAAAACAAAACGGTGCAAGGATTGAGCTGCCTCTGCTTGCTGGTATAGTGCAGAAACGTCATGAGTGTGGTCTGGGTGATGGACTGCACTTCGGTGGTGCGCAGCCACGCTTGGAAGCGGGCCCAGGTGCTCTGGTATTGGCGTTGGGTTGAAGGCCGGTGCGTGTTGACCAGTGTCTGCAACCGATCTATTGAATTTAATCGTGAGAACACTTATTAGAAATTTAATGAGAGATAACGAGCGAAGGGTCTTGAAGTTAGAGGCACCTACTTGCCCTCGACGCGCTGAGACACGTCGAAGGTGAGCGAAATCTTGCGGAAGGACGAGACGACCTTGGGCCATCACAGTGGGCACCACGAGGACGCCGCTGTAGCGGTACGTTTTGAGCTGACGGAGCACCTGTGGGATCAGGTTGTAATCGCGGGTGAGGATACGGAGCTGCAAATAATGGGAGCTCGTGGTTTCCTGTGTGCGCGAAGAGGTCTATTTCCATGGTCCCGCGCAGAATTGAGAGCCGGGCGAAGCATTGAGGCGTCAGCGTCTACTCCGTCTCGACTGGTTGGAGACGTGGGAGTTGATCGGTCCAGACGTTCTGCGATCCGGGAAGGTAGGTCGCGAGAACAGATAGATGACTTTGCTGGAGGATTCGTAGGAGCTGCGCTCCGAACTTCTGCTACGCCGGCGCCTTGCTGAGGATCGAGGGATTCCCCATGGCTACGGCTGCCATGTTGTCTGACCACACGCGGACTGTGATGTGGTGCCAATGAGCTCGTGGCTGCAGAGCACGCATGATGGCCAGCGATTGCGTTGACGCAACGTGGCGTTTGAGTTCCACTGCTGACCAGCGGCCGTACGACAGCTGATCGCTGCAGCAGACTGCCACCCACACATCGTCTGATGCGTCCATCCACAAGAGGTGCTCTGGTCGAGGCATTGCGAAGGGACGTGGGAGGGAACGAAGGTATCGCTACTCCAGTGCTGTACCGCAATGCTGTAATAGGAGTGAGAACTGTGGGCTTGCTGGATAAGCGCAGGGACCGTGCTGCTAGCACCACGTCGTTGAAGAAGTGGCGAGCGTGACGCAGGTAAGGGGTAAGGAAATTGATTAGGCCGAGGGAACCCTGATGCTGTTGAAGCGAGAGAGTTCCGCGGGATAGTATATCAGTATTCATGTCCCTGCAGCGGTCGATGTGGTGTGAGGTCAGGGCGATGGACCCGACCTCATCGTTTAGCGTCACTTCTTTAAGGTCTATCTGCAGGATGGGTTCCAGAATAGACTTTGCCTGGTGGATGTGGAAGCCCAGCTTGAGGAAAAGAGCAGTGGCTGTCAGTGTGTGTTGAGCCGGCACTGATGTGCTGTCGGCGCTTAGAGCAGCCAGTCGTCGATGTAGAAGGCCGGGTCTATCCCTTGCTGGTGGAGTGAGCAGAGGTGTAGTTTCACGACCGTCGTAAAGATTTTTGGTCCCAGGGTGAGGCCGAATGGAAGGGCCCAGAAAGGTAACAGCTGGCCTCGTAGTTTGAAAACAAGGTACTTATATAACCTGGGATATATTGGGGATGTGCCGGAAAAGCGTCCTTGATGTCCAATTTGGTAAACCATAGAGGATGTTTCAGCCTGGTCCCTATTATTTGCGGGTTGGACATTCGGAACGTGGGTACCGGGATGGATTTGTTGAGCTGGAGTGGTCGATCACTGTGCTATCCCTTCCCGAGGCCTTGGCAACCACAAAGGTGCGAGACACGAAGGCCGGTTGCCTGGGCCCGCCTTGACCATGCCGTTCCGCAAGAAGTCTAACACGAGGGGTTTGAGAACGTCCTCGTGTTGTCTGTAAGATACAGTGTAATTTTGAGGAAGGGGCCGTGGCGTCCATCTCCAAGAGAGGCCTTTGGACAGGATGCGTTTGAGCAAAAGCGGGGTCCCGCTTCCGTGTGCTAGGCGACTCCTGAGGGCCGCCGGAAGAGAGTCAGTACTTACGGGAAGGTGAGCGGTCCTGTTTGCCGTAGTCACCTGAGGACTTGGAGTGAAAGGGGAGGGTCGATTGGCTGCTGAGCCTCTCCGACCGCCTCCGCGACCTCCTTTCCCTCGAACATTCTGGCTACGTCCCTGGTCACTTTGAGCAGTGGAGGGGCGGTCCCCGAACCTGTATGTGAGGTATTTGGGCCCACGTGCTTCCCTTTGGGTTGCATGGAACCACGCAGGAACGCAGGCGATTACTGGAAGGTGCTTTTCGACCACTTTTGCCACGAAAGGAAACCCGCGCGACCCCCTTCTGGAGTTGTGGAGGCATTTGTGCCCCCGGGATGCAGGGGCCATGAAACCAAAAGTGGAAAGGGCCATAAAAGAGAGGACCTCCGTCATACGTCCTAATGTTTCAAGCGCCTGTAAAGCATTGAAGGTCGCCCCGTCGGTGAGGGGTTGAGGTTGAAAAATCAATCCTGCTAGAACGGCTGCCCAAACAGATTTTAGAATAAGTTTGTCCAGAGTCTGAGTACGGATTTTGTATCGTCACTGAACCGCTGCGATCAGGGATCCCGACGACGCTTTGCGAGTGGAACCTGTGAAGCGCTCCGACAAACATTGCAGTGACTGTGGGGTAACTCGCGTGCCAGCTGTAAGATGGGATCACAGATGCGAGCAAGAATCCCCGTCACTGACGCGCTGAGGATATAGCCTCACAGGTTCTGAGCGACCTGAGCGCGGAGCTGGAGATCCTTCGTACTTACTTCTGTAGTAATGCGCTGAGAAGGAAAAGCGATCTTGACCTTAGTGGTCTCAAAGTGAGCTGTTGGGGGGAGAATCGGCGCATTAACGAATTCCATCCGAGGCCCGATCCTATGGCAGCCTGATGTAAGCGCGAAGTGCGCATTCGACCAGGATTCGAGCTCATTTGATGCCGAATGGGTGGGCAGGGCGTCACCAATTAGAGTGGTGAGTTTCGGGAGTGCATCGGGTATATGTTCCAGGTTGAACAATCCGTCATCTTTGATAGTCACCCTTCGATTGGCTTACTGCTCGACCGCCAAGACTCATCTAAGATTTGGGTTGAAAGCTTCATTGAAGTAGCCGGCAGCAGAATAGGTGTGCACCTTCGGATGAGGACCGAACAGTGGTGTTCGTCAGATCCGCCGGAGAGGAAATGAAAGTAGAGCCTTGCTCTTAAACTTTTATAATGTCATTATCAGGTTCTGTCTCATTGCACAATATTTGTTCCTGAACGCCTCAAAGGTAGGACTGCCTGGATGCACTTTCATGGCTCATAGGCATATGTTGCACCCCATTGGCCGGAATGCGCGACCTTCAAAACAGCTGGAGAGTCATAGGCATTCGGTATGTATGTCATCGTTGGGCAGTGGATAGGCATGTTGTGATCCTGTGACGCGGACAGCCGAGGAGACTCTGGGTTTGAGGAGCCGTCCTGTGACTCGTGATCGCTCGCCTGACACCGAGGTGATTCAAGATGTCGTTGCTGAAACAATGCCGAGACCATTATAAAGTGGGTGTCCTGATCCAAATATACGCTCGCACCACTGTACATAGCACAAAATGATGTTTGCATGAGTGTGGTTCCTTATTCCATTATTGTGCAATGAGGCATGCAATAGTGACCCGAAACCACTGATAGCGTTGGATTTCAATGTCAAACATTGTTAGCGTCCGTAAAGATGCTGGGGTGGTAATACGCATATGACCCGATGCATTCAATGTCGCTAAGACGCCACTGTATATCGGTGGGTTTGCTGAGCGACACTGACTTTGGTGACCCTCGGGACGTTATGTGACACGTGATCCTCTGGTTCAGAAGACATGTTTATAAATAATGGTCCATCAAGCTGTCCTCGTTCAGAAGTATCATTGTTAAGTATACTTGCTATAATGGATTCTCTAAACAAGCTGTCATCGTTCAGAGGATTTGCTTTACGGGATGCTCTAAACGAGTCATCATCGTGCAGAAGACTCAATTTAATAATGCTCTTTGATGATGCTCTAAACGAGCTTACATTGTTCTAAAGTCCTGCTTTAAACGATGCTCTGAACGAGCTATCGTTGTTCAGTGTACATGCAATATAGGATGCTCTAAACGAGCTATCATCGTTCAGAAGATCTGCTTCAAAAGATGCTCTAAACGAGCTATCATCGTTCAGAAGTCTTGCTTTAAATGATGCTCCAAACGAGCTATCATTGTTCAGGATATTTGTTTCAAATGACGCTTCGAAACAAGCTATTATCGTACCTTAGACTTGCTTCAAATGATGCTCTAAATGAGCAAAAGTTATCTCTGGATGGCAACACCGGATTGAAAAAAAATATTGATTGAATGGAAATTTTCCGCTGATTCTGAATATCTGGGTCATTCAGTGTTCAATAACAAACATTTTACTACTCTTCTTCCCTATTTCTGTCCAGCTAAAATCTGCCCGTCAGCAATAGCCAACGGCCCCAAATATGAGGAATACCCACTGTTGGAAATAGCCAATGGTTCCGATTATCAAGAATACCCACTGTTGGCTATAGCCAACGGTCCCAAATATCAAAAATACTAATATTACTAATATTAGAATTATTGATTATTATTGTTTCAATAATACTAATATTAGTAATATTAGTACTATTGTTGCTATATATCATTTACTTCTAAAAGTTAGTATTGTATTGTTCGTTTTTCCTGACCGATGCACTTGCCTTTTTTCGTTTCGGTCCACAAATACTACTTACAGCCTCATCAGTATTAGCAGCTTTGCTTTACCAGTGGGCACCAGAATCATACTATTATTTTTGACTCAAGGACTAACTAAACTAAATCTACACTATGACTGGACGTGGACGAAAGATTCTTATGACCGAGTCTGAGATTAGGAACGTTTTAGATGAAATTCACGTAAGTGACGATGGGAACATAAGTGATGACGAGGACAGTATTATCATGCTCGAGTCCCTAACTTTACGTAACTTTTATTCAAATCCTGACCATGTAGAGAAGGCTATTGAACAGTTTAGTAATTCTTGCGACAGGGGAAATGAGGAGGAGGTAGGCTCATCACGTAATGAGCTTACCGAGTTGCAGATCCCCTCACTGCCTCTTGAGAGAACTCGTTCATCGGGTTCGAGCAAGGTCCGGTTGTGGAAGAAGCAGTTGTAGATCTTACTCCTGAACCTATCGCTAGTCCTTCCAGTGTACCATCTCCTGAAGATGCCGCTGGTCCTTCCGGTATTCATCTTCGTGGTACTGTGACTACTGGAAGGAAGGGCAAAGGTACAAGAGGAGGAGGTGTGAGAAAAGACTATTGTAGGTCCTTCAAGATGTATTACTCACGTTCGTGCTGCTGGCAAGAGAGCATTAAATCCTCCAGAACACTTCGGTGAAAGTGTTTTTGTCGAGAATCTGGATGAGCTCCTCTACATGTAAGCAGGAGATGCCGATTTCGTATTCCGTGGCGTTCATCGCGGTAGACGAACACTAGCAGCACCTGATGACATGGTCAAGGAGGAAGAAGATGCTCTCGTTGAACGTCCTGAAAAGGAAGGCGACTCCTTGTCCGTATGCCTTCCGCCTGTTAATCAAAGGCCTGTTTCTGAGTGGGAACAGAAGAACCGTACCACAGCACGTCTAACTCCACTTGACTTCCGTCTTCATGGTACTGGAATCAGGGTTTCTATCCCAGAGTCATTTGACGTTGCACAGGCCTTAAATCTGTATCTCCCAGATCACTTGTGGCAGATAAGACGAACAGGTACGAAATGCAATATCGTCATGGAACGTCACGAGCAAACATTGCATACGCAAATGGTTTTGTGGCAAAGAAGTGGAAGAGTGTCACTGCAAAAGACATCCATGCCTACTTTGGCATCATGATATTGTTTGGGTGTGACCCTCCCTCACAGACACGTCTTTGATGGCTACTTGACCAACCATTCCACTCTAGCTACATTTTTCCTGTGATGTTATACCATCGATATATGGCTATCCATCGATTCCTTCGTCTTGTTGATTCCGAAAATTTGCCACCTGAATCGTCGGCATAATACACGTTGGCCCGGATCAAGCCATTGTTGGTAGGATTCAATGAGAAGGCGTCGACTGTCTACAAATCGCCACGCCGTAACCTAAGTGTAGATGAGGCTGGAATTGGCTGGAAAGGACATACCAGCTTGATGTCGAACAATAAGACCAAGCCCCACAAGAACCATATCAAGAATTATAAATAGGGCGACGACACTGGATTCTTGTTTGCAATCATTGTGAACGATACCAGGCACAGGAAGGTGAGTGAAGTTGTTCTGACCTTATTGGGAATGTCGCCATTCAATGACTTTGAAGGTTATTCGGTCTATACTGACCGCTACTACACTTTCCCAGATTTGGCTCTTCACTTGCGTGTGGAGAAGGACACAGATACCACAGGTAGTGTCCAGGAAAACCGCCGTCAAGTTCCTTCTGAAGGGAAGAAGAAGATGGCCAAAAATAAAAGGAACCACTGCTTTATTCGCCAAGGATAAAAGTCTCATGTTCACACGTTGGCTTGATGAGCCCCTGATCAGCAAGGTCGCTCGACTAAATTGAAGCCTAGTTGTATCCATGAATACAACCAGTGCATGGGTGGCGTTGATCTTGATGATCAACTTGAACCGCAGTACACGATGTGCAGTAACACTCGTAAATTATGGAGGAAGCTTACCGTCTATATTTTTGGGCTTATTTGCACAAATGCGCACTTGCTTTTCAAGGTTGCCTACCCCAATAAATATAAGACCACAAATAATGGCCACTTGCTGCTCATAACTCGGTCAGAGCCAAGGAAGAGAGTCCTCAGTCCGAGACCATCAACTGGTCCCTATCTCCATGAAGGAGGACACTACCCTCGCAAGAACGAGTGGAGGGAAAGGAAAGTTATGTCAAAGAACGTTGAGGAGAGCAGGTGACTTATGTACAGATACAGACACTAGGCCGCCTCCCACAGAAAGGGCGGTGGCCGACGGCAAGGCGCACCTCACACCCTCATACGCTCACACTCACACAAATTAGCCCTTTTGTGTTGAAAGGTCCGGCCGGTAATCCCACAACACACTCTGGGTCATGAGTGCGTTCCGAGGATCCGCTGTCAGCAGCAGGGCCCGACAGATTTCACTGGTTTACCCCCGTCGCGTCATAATGGCCCCTCCCCCACCCACGACCATACCGACAACATGATGCCAAGTGCGGGAAAGCACATGACAGCAGCGTCACGCTTGTTCATTGCACGCTCTCTCACTACTTCCACATTCGTGTATCTCCTTTCTAACGCCTGCTTCACATCATCCATCCACACCTCTGTCTACCTCTAGGCCTGCGGCTACTCGCCAACGCATTCATAACTGTGTTTACCACTCTCTCTAATCATCCATTCTCTCAATGTGCCCGAACCATTTCAGAACACTCGAATCCACTCTGTCCTCCAACTTCTTCACCATCCCTGATCTGATTTGAACCACGTCGTTGGTGATCCGGTCACTCAGCGTTGCTCCAGCCATGCTCCTCAAACATTTCATCTCTAAAACATTCAACCTTCTTCTCTTCTCTGCTCTCGCCCCCAAAGTCTCAGCTCCCTAAAGCACAGTTGGGACATCAATACCCTCATACAGCCCTCTCTTTGCTTCCATCCCAACGTCATACAGCTCATTACACTCTTTAGTGCACCAAACATATGGCACCCCTCCTTCACCCGCGCCTTCACTTCAGTTTCCACTAGTTCAGTCATCTCCACATGAGAGCCCAGATACTTTAAACACTGAACTTCCTCAAAGAGCACTCCATTTAGGGGGGACACTTATTTTGCTCGCATCGACAGTTCTCGAGCATCTCATTAGTATACTCTCACCCACGTTCATTCGAAGCTTCCTCCTCTCTCACACTCTACCAAACTCAGACACTAGCCTACATAGCTTCTCCTCTGAATCCGCAACCAGGGCCGTACCATCCGCAAATAGCAACTGGCTCAACTGCCAACTCCGCCCATTTGCTTCCAACAGTTCCAGGCCACGACCCAGCACACTCGCGTTCACCTCCCTGACCACTCCATCCATATACAGGTTGAACAGCCAAGGATACATCACGAGCCTGGTCTCAGTCCCACTTTCACTGTGAACCAATCACTCACATCGCTTCCCACTCTGACACATGTTCGGCTGCCAACATAGAAACTCTGCACCGCTTTCAACAGATGTCCGCCCACTCCATACAAACGCAACACCCTCCACAGCGCCTTCCTGTCAATCCTGGCGTATGCCTTCTCCAGATTCATGAAGGCCCAGAACACATCCTCTCCTTTGGCAAGGTACTTCTCACATACCTGTCTCACTGCATAAATCTGATCGGTACACCCTCTACCACTCCAAAAGCCACACTCTTCCTCTCCAATTGCGCTGTCCGTACAGTCTCTAATCCTTTTGATCAGCACTCTCCCGTTCAACTTACCAGCCACACATAACAGACGGATACTTCTCGAGTTGCAGCATCCATTTTTATCTCCTTTGCCCTTACATAGCGTACCAATGCAGGCACTGCGCCACTCAATCTGTACCACGTATGCCACAAAACAAGTTCAGTAACCTCACCAACCATTCGACAATCGTTACTCCAGGTGACTTATAAGCGCCAAAATCGTTTAGCGGCCAGGAGATGCGCATACAAGCCTTGCAAGCTCCAGACCGCCTTCTATTGCATAGCCTGCGACGTCGGATTGTGTATCACCAACAACGCCGACAACTGCTTTGAATTATATTATAAGCAGTTGTTCCCTGAACCCAGAAAGAGGACTCATCTTCCTAGTTCTTCATCTTCAAAATCTTATGAAGATGTAGAATCTCGCCGGACGCCTGTGAAACTAAGGTCTACTTCCCTGGCTCATACAACACCAGCTTCTTCTACTGCCGGACGTGTTCCTCGAGAGAAACGAAAGAGCGCCTCAAGGAGCAGTGAGAGTCGGTAGTTTCGGAACCGCAGTTGGCGGTGGTTAGGGGGGGAAGGGGGAAAGGGGGGCCTGACTCAATGACTGAAAGTAAAATAACAACATTTATACATTAGGAATACATTGATTATTTCAAATGACAACTGCCAAACGATTTATTGCCACTGCCATCATTTCCATACTCAGCACATCTACATTGCACACCAAACATAAATTGTGAGTAAATATATATTTTGTTTGCATGCTAAAAAAAATGAAGTTGAGGTCATTTTAGTATAGTATTGTATGCATGCATATTATTTCATTTACTGTTATATGTTTCATATTATTTTAGTATATATATCCTGTCATTTTAGTATATATTTCATATTATTCAGTATCAACATTGAGTGTCCAAGTTTTGGTTTCGGCAGCAAAAATTTGGCTTTCACCCAAAAAGCTTGATATTACCATGGCAAATGGTAATATCTAGAGGAACATATTTACATAAATATGTTCCTCTAGAAAACATTGTTAATAGGACCATTTGTGTGTAGAATTAATATTTCTACAACTTTCACTAGCAACTTATGTGGCCTATCTATAAAAGTAAAGTTGCTAATTCAAAAATTGTGATTTTTAGCATTTCTGAAAATTACAAAAACATATTTTTGCGTTGTTTTCGCTCTATCTCAAAAACTAGGATGGATAATTCAAATCTGATTATGCCACTGAATTTCTCTTATAATTCCCCGTAATATAGGCTCATAAAATTGTAACGGGAATATTTATCGAAGTCTGGTACCGAACCGACATAAACTCAAATTGTCAAAAAAAGACCCTCTGTTAAAAAAAATTATCAAGATGACAAATTTCGGATTAATCACTGGCTTTGAGACGAAATAAACTATATTTAAGGCTGTTTACAGCATGATAAGTTCACTATCAAATGAATTGCAGCAAGTTGAAAGACCTGATTTTTTTTTATTTTGCAAGCTCGCAGTGGGCACTGGACGGTTAATGATGCTCGAAACGAGCTATCTTCATTCAGAATTCTCGCTTTAAATGATACTCTTAAACAGACTAGCAGCGTTCAGTAGACTCACTGTGAATGATGCTCTAACCGAGCTATCAGCATTCAGAAGTCGTATTTAAACGATGCTCTAAACGAGCTATCATTGTTCAGAAGATTTGCTTCAAATGATGTTCTTAACGAGCAATCATCGTTCAGAAGTATCGCTTGAAATAGTGCTTTAAACGAGCTATCATTATTCAGGAGCTTTGTTTCAAATGATGCTCTTGAACAGGCTATCATCGTACCGTAGACTTGCTTCAACGATGCTCTAAACGAGCGATCGTCGTTCAGTGTACTTGCTATGAAGGATGCTAGAAAAGAGCTATCATCGATCAGTAGATTTGCTCAAGTGATGCTCTAAACGAACTATCATTGTCCAGAAAATTTATTTCCCATACTCATATTAACCAAATTACGAGAATACGATATGGTGCGCAACAGACCCTTTCGTACCCTATCGCATTGATTGTCGTGTCGTTATTTGTTAGCCGTCTGTCGCCTGCTAAGATGGCAGCTCGACGCCGCTTGGCAGGGTGTTGTTGGACGATCCAAGATGGCGTCGGCCAGCAACTGACTGGCAGCGCAGCAGCCTTTATGGCACGTAATGATTTTGAAAGGCTGTCCGCAGACCGCTTCCTCATGACCAAACATCAATAGCCAGTGTTTGCTTAAAGCGGGCATCTGCGTATAGTAAGCATCCGCTTATATTGCGTCAATACGTTAGCCGGTTGTCGTATGCTAAGACGGCAGCTTGACGACGCGTCACCAGGTTTTTGCCTTACGATTCTAGATGGCGTCGGGCAGCGACCGACTGGTCGCGCTACAGCGTATCTGCCACGTAAAAATTGCGAGAGGCTTTTAGCAGACCGCTGTCCTCATGACCGTACACCAATAGCAGGTATCTGCCTATAGCGGGTATCCGCCTGTAGCAGGTATCCACCCAGAGTGCTTCATTCGTTAGCCGGTTGTTGTCTGCTAAGATGACAGCCCGACGCCGCTCGGCAGCGCGTTGTCGTACGATCTAATATGGTGTCGGGAGGCACCCGACGCCGCTCTGCAGCGCGTGTTCGTACGATCCAAGATGGCGTTGGGAGGCACCTGACTGGCCGTGCAACAGCCTATATGGGACGTAATAACTGTAAAACCGCCGTACGGGGAGTCATTAACTTCGAGTTGGGACTCCGGTAGAACATGGAAGCAATTACAACAACAACAATAACTGTCAAAAGCTCTCCGCAGACCGCTGTCTGATGACCAAACATCCATAGCAGGTATCTGCCTATAGTATTCAGCTGCATATTGCGGGCATCCGCTTAGCGTGTCATTCGTTAGCCGATTGGAGTCTGGTAAGGAGGCAGCCCGACGCCGCTTCGGCAGAGTGTTGTCGAACGATTCCAGATGGCGTCGGCGGCAACTGACCGGCCGCGCCACAGCCAGACACGTAATAATCTACGTGTAGGTATGAAAAGCTGTCCGCAGACTGATGAGTTTACGACCAAACAGCAGCAGCAGACTTCTGCCTGTAGCGGGCATCAGCCTACGGCCGGCATCGGTCTACCCGGCATCTGCCTAGGGCGGGCATCTGCCCTACGAACAGGATATAAAACCTCACGCTACACGGTTCGTGAAGGAATGTCATATATGCCCGTACATATCTGCATGACGGTAGAAATAGCTGTAGTCAGACCGCTTAATCCAAAACCAAGCATCGGTGGTGTCAGCAGCTTGCAGGTGTCGTCTGCTAATTAAGAAGGCGTTTGCTGGCGACAGGATTGTGTCACAAATACAGCAAAAACGATACGCATAGTGCATTTGCAGTTACCATCTGTGACTCTGTAGTGGCAGTGGATCACTAGTACACTGCCCAGTTGAACTGAACTAGTGGAAACTGAAGTGAAGGCGCGAGTGAAGGAAGGATGTTAAATGTTGGGTGCACTCAAGAGTGTAATGAGCTGTAGGACGTTGGGATGGAAGCAAAGAGAGGGCTGTATGAGGGTGTTGTTGTCCCAACTGTACTCTACGGAGCTGAGGCTTGGTGGGTGAGAGCAGAGGAGAGAAGAAGGTTGAATGTTTTCGAGATGAAGTGTTTGAGGAGCAT
>SDVV010010773.1:0-16112 GCA_016164225.1 Gammarus roeselii
CCCCCAGGAACCGAGTAGCGTGGAAAAGGGCATCTCCTGTGTACACAAAACTTCGATTGGAGAAGAAACGTGAAAGCTGGGCTCAGTTAGTCTACACTATTAATCGAAACACCCTCCTCTCCCGGGTGTGGGAAAAAATCCGACGTATCCAGGGAAAACCCGAGCGACCTATTAACATCCTTTCAGGCTGAGGCAGAACTTATTCTTCCCTTGTGGAAATCGCAAATAAACTAGCTCAGACTTTTAGCCAGATTTCGCAATTAACAAACTACACGGCTGCTTTCCAACGAGAGAAGGACTTGCGAGAAAGTGAACATCTTGACTTTACTTCTAGAAACGAAGAGGCCTACAACAAACATTTCTCCCTTCACGAACTGCAGTGCGCCATAAACCATACACGTAAAAACTTCACCTTGGCCAGACCGGGTATACAGCAACATGATCAAGAATCTCCCAGATGGCGCCCGTGAGCACTTATTAAAAGTGTTCAACACACTACTCAAACCTAATTTTTTCCCGATCAATGGTGGGAATCTGTAATACTCCCAGAACCCAAACCCGGGAAATTCCATAGTGACCCACATAACTATCGCCCCATTGCTCTTGCTCTTACCAGCGTCCTCTGCAAGACCATGGAAAGGATGATAAACACGCGCCTTGTCGACTACCTTGACATACATGCAGGCCTGAACAGCATCCAGTGTGGCGGCCGCAAGCGCCAATTTACGACGGACCACCTAGTAAGACTGGAATCTAACATTAGACGGGCATTTGTCTGAGGGGAACACATAGTTTCCATATTTTTCGACGTGGATAAAGCATTAGATACTATCTGGAAATATGGCATCATGAAGGATATCCACCTCAAAAGGCTGAGAGGCCACTTACCACGTTATATCCACCAATTCATGCAAAACTGCACCTTCAGGGTTAAGGTCGACGACACCTCGTCACCATCCTATCCGCAAGAAATGGGCGTCCCCCAGGAAAGCGTTCTCAGTGTCACTCTTTTCATACTCAAAATCGACCACATAGCAGACATACTCCCGCACGACGGAATATTGCATTCATCACTACACGTGGGCGACTCACAAATAAGCTACAGGCACCCTAGCCTCTTAACAATTCAACAGGAACTCCAGAAATGTCTAAACCTAGTCGGGAACTCGGCCTTCTTAAACGGATTCCGATTCTCGCCCCCCAAAACGGAAAACATGCACTTCACTCTCGTGCCCGGCTTGCACCTAAAACCAGCCCTAACGCTAAACAACACTCCGCTAGTATACGAGGAATCAATAAAATTCCTCGGTCTTGTGTGGGACCCTTAACTCACATGGCGGCCTCATATTACAGCCCTGGAGACTCGCTGCAAGAAGGCAACCGGACTTTTCCTCTCTGTAACATCCTTGAAATTTGGAGCCGATATGGGCACCGGCATGACGTTATTCAGAATAATAATACGTTTGCGCATTGACTATGGAGCAGTTGTTAACGATTCAGCAGCCAAAACCACCCTTGAACCTCTCTCAGTCATCGTAAATAACGCCCTGCGTATCACAACCGGTGCGTTCCGTTTCACACCCATCGAATCCCTGAACGTGCTTGCTAACGAACTTCCTCTTTCGCTCCGGAGAGACAAACTCTCACTACAGTACTATATCAAGACAAGGAGCTACATCAATAGCCCAGTACTCGGTTACGTCACCAACATTCTTGATAAACGCCTCTTTGCGGCTAAGAAAAACATATGCCCACCCTTTTCTCTACGCGTGGACAACTTACTGACCTCGCTGAACATCAGTCGCAAAGCAATCAAGCCTTAATTGTCCTATCGAATTTTCAAAAAATGACACCACCGTGGATGATCAGCCCACCGCTGGTCAACCTAGATTTGTAAACCTACCCCTAAGCAACAACCCCAACCTACACAAACCGCCGAGAATTCTCACGCCTACTGGATGAACAGTACTCCGAGCACCGCTATATATACACTGACTGCTCCAAAACATCGGACGGAGTAGGAGTCGCCGCCATAGGCGAAGGGATCTCGCGCTCGGCCACCCTACCCCAGGAGGCCTCTATTCTCTACAGAGCTGCACGCACTCTAATTGGCCATCTCCATTACAAAAAGTGACCGCCTCCTCAAATATGTTCTATTTTCAAACTGTCTGGGTGTTCGTTCTCACCCAGCTGAAAACTCTGCACTTTGATCATCCTGCCATTAGAAAAATGCAACACGACCTATTCACGATGTCCGAGACGAGCCAAGCGGTCGAGTTCTGCTGGATCCCTGGACACGTGACAATAAGAGGAAACAAGCGCGCAGATTCCCTCGCTAAACGGGTGTCGACCCAGCGAGAACAATCCATCTCCATACATTACCGAGACTGGTTCCCAGTCACCAACTCACGTATAACATCACGATGGAACGACTCTTGGCAACAGAATGGACAAAAAATGCTTGCAGTTGAACCATCCGTGGGAGAGTGGGACGCCAGGTTTTGTAATAGGGTAGACCAAGTGTTCGTTAACCGTCTATGCACGGGACACACGTGGATAACCCACAATCACCTAATGGACGTAGACATGGGACCAGACGCACCACCATGCCCCTATTGCCACCAAGTGGCAATCAACGTGAAACACTTTTTTATGGATTGTGATGCACTCGCAGCCGCCCGACGAGCCTTCTTGAGCCTCCCGTGCAACCTCAAACGCCTGCTCACAGAAACAGAACGCCGAAAAAATGATCGCTTACGGGAAACACACCAGTCTATATGAAGCCGTGTGAAAGTAACGAAGCTGGAATCATCTCTGATCCTGAACTCGCTGTCATCCCTGCGTATTAATTGTGAAATTTAACTTGACTTCGTCCCCGAAACTGGGCAGAATCAACCGATCATCGTGCCCGACGTGCAGAATCAACACGTTGGAGCTCCGGTGGAAAACAGAAGAAACTACTGCTACTACTACTGCACTCTCCTTCTTGTCTTATTTACAACTCAGTCTGGTCTACCCACTCCTATCCCGATCGGTGGAGGGAGGCAGTTGTTCTGTCTTTCCCAAAACCTGGTAAGCCTACCGATGACCAGCTACCGCCCTATAGCCCTCACCTTGTGTGTAGCGAAGGTTCTGGAGAAGATTGTGAATGCCTGGCTGACTCGGCTCCTAGAAGCGAACTCTCTCCTCTCCGCATTACAATTCGGATTCCGGAAGATGCTATCAGCGCAGGACTCATTATTACGCGTTGTGACTGATATTCAAGGGGCCTTGGACCGCAAGCAACACACTGTTTGCGTTTTCTTTGACCTTCAGAAGGCATATGATACAACCTGGCGCTATGGCATCCTCCGAGATATCCCCCGGATGGGATTCCGGGGTCACTTGGCATTTTTCATCCGGAACTTCCTCCGGCATGATGGGGTCCCCCGAGGTAGCATCCTTTCGTGGACTCTATTCGCGATTGCCATTAATGGGATCACGAGGGTGATCCCTCTCTTCGTGAATGGATCACTGTACGTTGACGACTATATGATATACGCCGCTACGCGAAGAGCTGCAGTGGTGCCTGACCCATCAGAACAGCGTCCACTGCCATATAAAGACTTTTACCCAGCAATTAAAAGAGCTGTGCAAAATAAATGGAACACGGAATGGTTTGATTTTCCTATAAGAAATAAATTGCGTACTATTAAAGAAACACTCACACCCTGGGTCTCATCAAGCAACCGATCTCGACGGACTGAGGTGACTATGCCGATTGAGAATTGGACAATGCAGACTAAAACACAGACACCTAATGGAGGCGTCGCTACCTCCTTACTGCATGGACTGTCTAGTCCCTCTTACAATAGCCCATGTCTTGGCAGAGTGCTCCACATGGACGGAATGTCTACGCACATACTTCCCCAGGAGCCGGTTCCTGGACTTTCCTAATATAATCCGCCTAATGCTTACTGAGTTCCCTCAGAGGCAATTCAGTGCAAAACCGCTTCTCAGCTACCTTCATGAAACCAGCCTCCTAGCTGAAATCTGATATGTTGTGAATTGATCACACTTAATCGTACTTACCGATAGACTCCTCCATCCCGGAGGACCACCGTTTTTTTTGCTCGCTTTGAGTTAGATACATTTTTGACCTCTCCCTACATCCCTATAAACAGTAGTGACTTGAGCATGCCGTGAGTCGAAACAATCCCGGAGACTGACGATGAGTTGATGCAGCACTAGCTGCTGGTTTGACGTTCGGTGCCAGACGGACATCGACTCCAGTGCACTAGAAAGCCTTGACACTCTAATCTGATCTCTACCCCAGCCTTTCTGATCCATATCAACCCTGCCGGAGTTCTGCTGTTCTCTTCCTTTGCGACGCACTGGCTTTTCATGTGACGAGATGCGTTCTGAGCAAGGACAAAAGCCACATCTTACGATGGCAAGTTATGCCTTCCTTTAACATGATGTCCTTGGTCAACTCAGTGTGCCCTGATCTAACAGTGTGATCTGACCATACAGTGTGCCCTGATCTAACAGTGTGATCTGACCATACAGTGTGCCCTGATTTTACAGTGTACCCGATCTCAACCCGTGTGTCTGATCTAACTCGATTTAAGCTTATCTAACACAATGTTCAATGATCTCTCTTCTTACAGGATGTGTGTT
The DNA here is from genome assembly GCA_016164225.1 of Gammarus roeselii. Lineage (NCBI taxonomy): Eukaryota > Metazoa > Arthropoda > Malacostraca > Amphipoda > Gammaridae > Gammarus > Gammarus roeselii. The sequence goes on from SDVV010010773.1 coordinate 4,660, forward strand.
CTGATCTAACACGACGTCTGCTTTGTCTTTTTGTGCCAACCTGCCCAATATCTAACACTGTGTTCCTCAGCCTCTAACACGGTGTGCTCTGATCTAACGCAGTGCACTTTCATTCTAGCCTTCAAGTGTTTTCGTTTGACATTCACTTGTCGAACGGCGGCTGATGAAGAATTTTCTTACCACTGATGTTATTTTTTCCCTTTTATTTCGCTCTTAGCTGCCCATTCAGCTCCAGCGCTTTGCTTGTCTTCGGGACTCAAAGCGTTGTTAGTGAGCTCGGTTGACCATTGCTTTTGCACGGTCACGGGCCTTCTAAAACGCGCATTTTCTTGTTTCCTCGTTACTTCCTATCTTTCTCAGCCATAAGACTTAAGATGACCTTGCCCGGCTAGTAATAGAGTCGTAAAACTGCTCGATTGTTCCACGACCATCACATTTTAGCAGAAACCTCCTCAATTGTTTGTTTTGGAGAAGTTTTAACGAAGGAAATCCGTTTGCCTGAAACCCGTGCAGCGTCTTATGTCTTGTCACTTGAGATTTGACTAGTGCACTGCCTGGCTTATTATTCTCTACCCACTATTTAATGGTTGTGTATATATTGAAACTGTACTGCCATATGGGTAGTTATTTAAATAGTGCTGAATAAGTTTCATGTTTATATGAACTCGGAAAAGTTGAACTAAGCATTGTTACGGCTTCTTTTGCTTTGCTAAGCTAATCACTAGTCCAACTCGTGCTCAGTGTAGCTAGATGAAATGGAAGAGGCCCCAGCGTTAATGTGCTTAGTTACGCCGTGACCCGAAATGCCAGGACCAGGCGCGTGCCCTGGAATTTTAACTGGATGAGGGCGAGAGGCATCACTATCTGAACCAGTATTAACGACGACAGGATTTTTATCAAATTTAACCTCTTTAGTCCTGCGACCTTCCATTTCCTCTCCTGGGGTACTTTCTTAGCCGGGCTGACATTCAATCTACCCCCCCTGCCCTCTGTGATTTCTAAGGTAAGACTTTGCTTTCGTCTCGGTGGCTTCTTAACGACGGTTATCCTTGCTGGTCACCGGCCCCCTTCACGGTAAGTGATCCCAGCTTCGACGTTTGTTTCCAAATCTTTGTTGTGGAACCTCTCTCCATGGATGACTTGTAGCCGTTGTACATTCTCTTCTCTAAAGATTCGTTCGTGTTCTGTAGAATTGGTTTATTACCCAAGTTCGCTACAAGAAAACATTTTCTCTGGTTCTTGAAATGGATAGTCTGATCTGGTAGTTAGCCATGTAGTCGTTCTAATCTAGGAAGTAAGAACTACGGTGTAGCTAACTGCCGATAAGTTGGAGTGAAAAAGGTCCTAAACATTACGTTCCTACTGAATTGGACCGACATTATCTACTCCCAAGACTTAGTATCTCAAATTGTCTATTCTTTTGTAGATATTTGAATGTTTATGCTGAGAGCAGCTTGTTCATAATCAAACTATGTAATGTTTGAAACGCAGCCTATCTAATGTTTGCAGCCAAATTTTAGTCTCTGATCTTGGAAAAATCAAATTTTAAATAAACGCTTACTCAAAATCGATTCCTAAGTCAATTCTCATTGTGGACTATTTGCGTAATTATTCAATAGCTTTTATCAGATGGTTTCAACCATTGCTGATATAAAGATGCTTAAAAGTGTAGTAGAAGCATAGCTACCTATAAATACATTCGAGTAAAGCCCTTCAGTCTCTTCGGTGCATTGAACAATGCGCTTCGTGCCTTTAATGGATTAGAACAATGCGCTGATGGGCCTTCAGTGCAATAGAACCAGCCCTTCGTATCTCGATGCATTAGTGAGCAACCCGTTTCAAATTACGCACACGACCCTATCACGGCCCTGTCTAACCGCTACCTCTGCCGACAGATGATGCACGCTTGCTGGTGGTACTTCATCTCCAAGTTCACAGAGTTCTTTGACACAGTAAGTTCCAACTGGAGTACTCGTATTCCTCCATTAATGATCTAACTGGTGAAACTTTTAAAACAATAAAATATTCAGTCATAGTTGAGCTGCTGATTCTGATCTAATTCGGTTCCAGTTATGTGAAGGAAAAGTATTGTGATGTGGATAATTAAAGTAGAGTAAGTGATGTCCGAGGAATGAGGATGCGAGCATCATCAGTGTCGACCTAAATGGAAAGTATCAGTATAAATTCCTGTATTTTGAGTGCCTGGGTTCTTATGTGGAGAAGACTGGACTAGTAGCAAGAGGTGAAGTCAAGAATAAAGAAAGAGTTAGAAGCATTGGGTGCACGGAAGAGTGTAGGTTATTGGGTATAGAAGCTGAAAAGAACTGCTTGGCTGGGTAGTTCTCCAAACAAGTGTTATTCGAGGCTTAATCGAAGGGACTGGAACGGAAGAGAGAAGAAGGTTGAATGTTTCGCGGTATAATGTTTAAGGGCGTGGCCAGTGACGCTGAGGTAGGGAATCCATGATGTTGTTCCAATTAGAATAGAAGAGGGGTGGTGAGAAGTTGGAGGACTGAACAGGGGTGGTGGGAAGTTGGAGGACTGAGTAGAGTCACGTGTTCTGAGATGGCCGAACTCGTGAAAACGAGTTTGGCCATCTCAGAACACGTCTCATTGGTGAAGACGATGATGAAATCTGAGATGAATCTGCGCAGGGCCTAGAAGAACACCGAAGTCTGGGTAGGTATGTGACGGGGAACAGGCTTCAGGTAGGAGGCCACCCTTGTGCCGCACCAAGTCCTGGCCCAACCGAGAAGGGTGAACCCCTTATTTATTTTCTGCCTCCTGTCTTCTTCACCCTTCACTATCGGCCATTTTCTCCCTCATTCTGAATTTACTTTTTTTTACACCTCATTTACATTTTAAGTTTAGTTCGTATATCTTTTAATTCATCTCGAACCCCCCTCCCATCAACCTTCCCTGTAGTTCCGCGCACACCGGTCCTAAAGTGTCTCATGACGGGCAGCGAATAACAACCAAGTTGAGTTCTTTCCTTCGTATGCAATTTTTCCCATGAGCCCTGTTTCTTCATTCCTGTTTTGCTTTTGTCGTGCGTGGCTTTCCCTACACTAAGTGTAGATCTCGTGTGTGGGATCCCCGTTTTTTGCCGCTTCTTCATGTTCCCAATCGGCAGTTGTTGGGGCGCATCCACCCCTCCTGTCCGGCCTTAAGGACGACTGCGAATCCTTGGGGCTATTGATTTAGGATTGTAGGTTGATTGCTTACTGTCCTGGCTGCCACCTGAGGCGTGCTGGAACAATACGGCTTCAGCACTTTGCTGTACCTTGAATGGCATTCGTGCGTATCTTAGACATTCGCAGCGTAAAGGACATTGACTTTACGCAGTAGTAAACCCAATCACTCAAATAATATAAAATTTGTCATCAGCTTGATGCAGCACTAATTGCTGGTTTATCGTTCGGCGCCAGGAGAACGCGGTCTCCATCTCGCTAGAAAGCTTCGCCATTCAAATTTAATTTTAAGTAGTAGTAATATATATGTGGAGGTAGCAAGAGAGAGTGCAATGGACAGAGCGTGAGCGGAAATCGATAGTGAATGGGTGAGTTTTGAAACTCTCCTGATGATCTTCACCGTCCTTGGCATTTAGTTTGGAAAAATGGGCCCGTCCTTGGCGTCTCTTTAAAAAACGGGTCCGTCTTTATCGGCTCGTTACAAAACGCACCCGTCCTTGGTGTCTCGATGAAAAATGGGCCCATCCTTGGCGTCTCTATGAAAAACGTGCCCGTCCTTGGTGTCCCGTTGAGAAACGGCATGGACGTAAGGTAGGTAGGACTTGGCAACTATGATGCAGCGGGGTTAAGCCAGTAAAAACTGTCCGGCCCTGATCTCGATCCTCACTCCTGACCCAAAATGTGTCTTGCGGGGCCCTGGCCGGACCTTTTAGCTCTGAAGGGTTAGGTGTTGGTTTTGTGCAGGGGATTAGAGGACTGAGGCGTTTTTTGCCGTCGGTCGTCGCCGCCTTCCCTCTCTCCCTCCCCCTTCTTTGATATTCGGCCTTGCGTCTATATCTGTCCATGTGACAGTATCCCTCGTCATGTCGCCCCCCGCAGTGATGTCGAAGGCTTGTGGCACACGGTATCTTAAGGTTTACTGGGACCTAAGGGCTCGCAAGCACAAAGTATATGATGGACCCGATTGTTATTACAATTTTTGGCACCGTAGGTAACTTCTATTTCCCAGTGCTGTTGCCCATCTGATTGACATTGAATTTGCTACTCTAGTCATCTTGGCTAGTCAACTATAATCGCGTCAGTCTCCACCGATCCTTCTTTTCTCTTCAAATTTTGTAACCATGTTTCTACTCGGTCAGTTTTTCTTCGTGCTGCGCAAGAAGAACGAGCACGTGTCGATGCTGCACGTTATCCACCACGGATGCATGCCCTTCAGCACCTGGACCGGAGTAAAGTTCACGGCCGGAGGCCACAGCACCTTCTTCGGCTTCCTCAACACCTTCGTGCACATAGTCATGTACAGCTACTACATGGTGGCTGCTATGGGACCTCAGTACCAGAAGTACATCTGGTGGAAGAAGCACCTGACCACCATGCAAATCGTTCAGTTCGTCATGATCTTCATCCATTCCTTCCAGGTAAACTTTGCAAGCTTTCCATCTCATGGATGGTTGGGTGTCTTATTGAGAGGCTTGCTAGCAATATTTAGCGAGGGACGATAATAAAGCACAGTAGCTACCACACAACTTCGACGCTGATTGAGGCCTCGTGTCCTGTGCGATACTGTGTCTTAGCATGCTCACTAGCTGGAAAAGATAGGATTTTTTAGAGACTTCATCTAACGTTATTATTCAAATTTTCTGGTGATCATGTAATTATTTGGATAGTTGTTTGCATAAGGCCATGTGAAGCCTTTCCGCCAACTAAGAATCCTCCCTCATTTTCCAGCTCTGTTTCCGCGACTGTGACTACCCTCGTGGGTTCGTCTGGTGGATCGGAGGTCACGCGGTCCTGTTCTTCATCCTGTTCTCCAACTTCTACGTGAAGGCGTACCGCAAGCGCATGTCTGCTAAGGCATCGTCTTCAAAGGGCGGGAAGCTCAAGTCGAGTATGGTGGCTTGCTTTTTGCCGGGCGCTGACGAGGTGAGCCCTTTCCACTAGTCCATTACTGTCTTATTCTCTGGATAGATTTCGGCCTACAACTCTTGAACGAGATTTAACGAGGTTTTCTGCAAACACCACGACATTGTTAGCCGATCTATGTTAGCAAAATGTGTACATACCGTTTCGGCGTCTTTCAATTGCCTATCGACTCGTAATTTTAAAAAGATCGCTTAAATTTCCACTAAAATATCGCGTTAACATTTTCTGAAATACCATGAAACTACAAAACTATCCACAGAAGCCATCGATCTGATGCGAAATTCAGGCTATCGGACGGAAGTTTTTTTTTTGCGTTTTTGAAGATATGGTTCTATATGCCAGACACATTGATTGTGTATATCATTCATACGTAGCTATTCCAAGCATTGTGTAATCTTCCTAACTTTTTTGTTTGAATCGTAGGATTGGAGCTATGAATAAAGATTTGCCATCAATGTTTTATCAGCCTTTTGTTATTACTGGTTTTATTGCTTCGGTTATAAACCGGGCAAGAATTTCACTGCCGGAGACCCTGACACACATGATTCGACACAATTTTTTGTCCTTCTTAGACGACATCAAAGAAGGCTCTGCCGAACGGCTTGACCAATGGACACGCCCACGATCATGCCAATGGACACGCCCACGATCATGCCAATGGACACGCCAACGGTCATGCCAATGGACACGCCAACGGTCATGCCAACGGACACGCCAACGGTCATGCCAGCGGACACGTCAACGGACACGTGGCGACGAGCAGCGACGCGGACGCCCGTCTGCGCCGCCCTCAGAAGGACGACTGAGCCCCGCCTTCGTCAGTACTTTAGTAATTTTACGATGTTCTTTATAAAAATATGTGATAATGGACGTCGTTCCTCCGGTGGGGTTTGCTTTAGTTAAGCCTCTTGGTACTTGAACATTGTTTTCTCCCCACCCCCCTCTCTCTCTCTCTCTACCCTGATTTAGCAACCTGACTCCATTACTTAATTATTATCCTCCGGTGGGGATCGTCTTGAAACTGGATAAATGGTATAAATAGGGGAATCTATTCAGGAAAACACTGAAATCATTGCAATTTTTATGACTGTAAGCTACTTGATTCGAGCGAGTGCTTTTTGACTTTTTGTGTGATGGTCTTGAATAGTGAAGCCTGAACATCGATGACGTTTGGTAAGGCATCTTGGATGGGCACATTAGCAAGTGCAACGGCGCCCTTCAACAGAACTGAGTACCGTTCGCCTCCCTCTGAGATCATTCTTGTGCAGGGAAGGACCAAACGCCCTACACCCTTCTCTGCGTTCTCATTCAAAGTTTCACTGATGTCTAGTTTGTTGTGGATTTTTCCACCGTAAAATTTATGGCATAGAATAGGATTTGAGCATCACATCTTTTACAAGATCGACATGATAAAAGATTTTTCAGTGTCAATGTTACACTGTTTCGTTACCAAATTTCATCGTAATATGCTGTCAGTTCCCCAGTGCCGTAGCTTAGTCAATCGCCGTAATGCCTTAGCAAGTGTCAGAACAGAGATCTCGGCTTCCCACCCTGAACTCTGTTGGAAGGTTTCCATCCCACAGACTTTTCTCTCGTTGAGATCGCCTGTTCTCTTCATCTTCATATCACCCCGTGTCTTGACTCCTCCATCCTCAACGAGGAAACCTCTGCAGTGCTGTTCTTACCCGCTAGTTTGGAAGTAGATTATACATCGTTATAGAAGATTTTATTTTCAAATGAAAATTTAATCTATGGAACAAAGGACTGACCTAAATTACTGAATGACCATACCATCGAGATTGAGCAGACCGTATTGACTGACCACATTCACATTCTTTCGAGGCCTTGTAAGGTAGTTCAAAATGATTCACAGTCAACGTTACATTTTTGCTTTTCAAATTATGCATCGAACCTTTTCTTTGACTTCAAGTTTATAGTACAATCGTCCTTGGTATCGCAAGCGCTAGGCTCTAGGCTTGAAAAATTGTAACCGATTGTTGACGAACCGTACTGTTGAGCTGGTGTATGTTTGAGAAATAGTGCTGACAATTATTGTACTAACAAATATTTGTATTGATTTTATTCTGTAGATTTTGAAATAGTTTCAAATGTTTATAAATTAATTTGCTCCTGAGGTAGCTACCTATTTTTGATTGTCTCTCCAATATCCCAGTGCCTGAACGGTAGCATAAATAGCGGTCGAGTTCATTTCTTCGCTCCCTTGATATCATCTCGTTGCCTTCTCCTCAATGGGATAAGTCTCATTGAAACCTTACGATTAAATTATATTTAAAGCCGTTACTGAACAATGTTTGTGTCAAATTTAGCTAAGCGTGAACGAGTTGCATGTACCATGAATTATAAATTATCATGTGCTCCTGCAGAATGTATCGTGTATATAGTGTTTTGTATGTTCAATAATTATGTACTGGGAAGGACGTTGTGCAAATTATCTGTGTTCTCTTGACCTAGTGAATGGGGAAAAGATGAAAGTTAACGTAGTGCAGTGATACACGACACTGCGCGGTGATTTTATACCGATGTGATTCACAGCATAACAGGGTGATGTGATTCACAGCATGACGTGGTCATGTGAATCACAACTCGGCGCGGTGATGTTATACACTGATGTGATTCACAGCATGTCTGGGTGATGTGATTCACTGCATGACGTGGTGATGTGAACCACTTGTATCCGAGACACTGCGCGGTGATGTGATTACCGGTATGACACAGCGATGTGATCGACAGGATGTGATCATGCGCTTCACGATGAGGTATCGTGATGTCATCCACGACATGACACTGTGATGTTATTCACGACACGACTCACCCGGCATACCAACGTAGACTGGGGATCAACCCTTCCGATCTATGCATGTGATGCCGAGACGCGCCCGACATAGTAGAGCGCATCATGACTCCGTGCCTTCCATTGTACCCCGCAGACTAAATCATAATATCACGTTAGTGTGGGATCTGTTGGAGCACTCGCGAGACTGCATCTATTTTCTCATGGCGTAGGTCTAATGTAGTCCTGTAACCCACCCGGTGGCTTGTACTCTGTAAATATCCACTCACGAACACGCTCATGCAGACCTTGACTTTATGATCGATGTGTTATTATGCGTGGCTGGATTGATGCTCTTCGACAGGCTGGTGGTGACGACAAATGCCTCTACATCCACTCCTCTTGCAAGCATCGCCACGTATCTGAAACGACACTGTCCTCTGTGTCGAGGTTTTCATTTTTTTTGTAAGGTTGTAATATAGCTACATGTTTTTCATATGTTGCATGAGGAGTCCCTTGAGCAGTTACTGAACGATTTAGCTTGGAAACTTTTGCCTAACTGACGCTGTACCTGATACACTCACTTGTCTCAGCTCAGATGGGAGCTAATAACCCCCCTTAGGCATCTGTTAGTCAAAGTGTCGCACGGAGTCGCGGCCCAACCTTTTGTATCCATTCAGACTTCTCTTCTGTGCCCTATACTATCTCATTTTCTCTCGCATCCTGATTATACATTTTTTTTATCCTTTTGCGTTCGATGGTTAGTTCAAATTTCTTCTAACTTATCTCCAACATCAACATTTCTTGGCAAATCTCCCATCAGACGTTGCACGCATAAGCGCACCGGTGTAAACTTTTCTCCTTTTGGTTGGCTAATAACAGCCAAGTTGCGCGAATTTTTCCTGTATTGCCGTTCCCACGCGTGCGATTCCCTTCACTGGAAGTAGATTCCTTTCATGGCATCCCCGTTTTCTGTATCTATATCCTCTTCCCACATCACTTTAAGGCCCGGTGGAAATGAGGCTCAAATCGAAATCATTTCAAGGACGACTGTGAATCCATGGGGCTCTAGAGCAAGGTAGGTCGAATTTTTACTTTTCTTGTTGTCATTCGGCAGCTGGTACCACATGGCCTCGGCGGCTTGGGAGTTCCTGTACCTCCTGTGCATATTTTTGACATTCCCGAACCGCGTTAAGATGATGACCTAGCGCAGTAGTAAACTTGACTAGTTGCTGGTTTGACGTTCGACGGCAGAAGGACGCTGACTCCAGCGCGCTAGAAAGCTTCTTCAATCTAATCTATAGACGTTTCTTGCTGTCCCGCACCTGAACTCAACAAAGATTGAACTAATTGAGGTGTAGGTTCTTCAAACACTATCAAGTTATCCCTGCCACACCATGTCCAATCAAATGTTACCATTCTGAATTTGGTCTTGCGAAGTATATTTAAAATGTTATCTTTACCAAAATCAGTCTTCTAGGAAAGTATCCCAAGGTTAAATGTAGCACAAGCACACTTTATCTCGTCTTCTTACTCTCAAGGTCAACACTTAGATTAATTTCAAAGGGAAACGGTCTGGAACGCATCTAGGCGAGTTACTTTGTGCGTAGAAAGTGCTGTGCAACGCAGGCAGACATTCACGCGAGTAGTTACTGTCACCAAAAGTGTAACATTGATAAGAGAATGGCACGCTAGTTCTGTCGCAGCTTCAGCTAGGCGGACATGACACAAAGCTCGCTGCCACTTGGAGTCCGACGGTGGAGATAGACTCCTTAGTCATGTTGTATGTGTCCGAGTACTTCAATTACGTACCTAAGGGTATTAAAAACTGTTTATAGTCATCGTTTGCTGCTTTAGTTGAAATTCAGCGCTCTGTGCCGGAATATATAATGAAACTCATTCCTGGTGACAAGTATTGAACATCAACTGTCAACCTGAAACAAGACCAAGACTCCAACGGGTTAGATATCAGTCACTATTGTAATACAATCCAATTAAAACTTGGAATCTAATTTTTTTTGTTCGATTTCTATTGCACCGCATTTAGTCTTACGGGTTTTTAGAAGACATGCCATGGATGTAAAAGTATTAGTTTTCTCCGTCTCTTAGGATTGTCTTGATATCTCTGCCCACCGCCAAGGCTCCAATCTGCTTTTGTTTTCTCTTGGTTTTCCCATAAGTACCGCCAATGATATTGATCAATTGAATGTTACTCGCATATTTTGATGGTTGACAGCCTGGTCTCACCCGTCGCCAGCGTGTATTGCCGACTGCATTCAATAGCCAACAATATCTTCAACTCCATCTGCTGTAAGTAGCAGTCAATTGAACTGTTACGGAATTATTTTACTAGTTTCTATGACGTGCCTGCCCAGTATGTCATAGAAACCTCGAGTACTACTTGCGATGTCGATCATTCACGTTAAGTTGTTTGTATATATTATTCAGATGCGCCTTGTTCGGCGTTGATTTCCGTTTGTTAGCGTTAGGTCAACGACACATAGTTTGGTACAAAAACATGAGTGGCGGTACCATTTGGTCTACTAACTCTGAAGACGCTCACTGAAGCTGTTCTTCTGATGTGTTTGCCCCTACCATTTTCCAACCATCATTGACCTCCTGGGTTATTACCGCCACTTGACTCTCCACTGGTCCTACTCATTGACTACGCTGAGTGCAGGTATAGCAGCAGTTTAGTAAAAAGACTACCTCCAGTGAAAACATTATCTTCAAGTTACACGCTTGTGTATTATCTTTCTGTTGATGTTTTATACCTTTTTGCGAATAACAAAAATAATTAAATGAAAAGTACACTTTTAAAATAGTTCAGTTTATTTTGCCTTTTCATTATGTTGAGAAACTCTAAGTTGGATTAGATCTCCAGCGGACTCCAACACTTGATTTGATTTGAGCCTCATTTCCACCAGAGCCTCAACGTGAGTCATAATAGGCTCCCCCGTAGGGCTCGATGATTATTGATTCCAGTAGGCTCGCACGCCTAAGTGCGCGAGGAATAAACGAAACAACGCTTTCAACGTTAGAAAAAAGTGTGAATATTTTAGCAGTTTTAGACGCACGCTAGTGCGCAAAAGAAAAAGCGCTTTCTCGAAACGGACCTCCGCTTCCAATCCTTTAGAACATTACGTTTGATACGTACGCACCCTAGTGCGTAGAGGTAGCATCTTCGAGATTAGAACAAGATCAGCGGCCACACGGGCAATAACAGCTCCGACAGCAACGCAACACAATATTTACAGGTACGCGGTTTAGTTGTATAAATACAAACTATTAATTTAGGTAAGATAAAGACTCGGATGCAACGAAACGAATCCTCGCCTCCAACAACTCAGAACCTCGTCAGTTATATGTCCATAAGTCAGTGCGCTCAGATAGCACCGTCGAAACCGGTACAAGGTTCACGGACTAAGTCAGCTCCGGCAGCAACGCAACACAATGCTCACAGCTACGCGGTCTATTTTATTTTTAGTACAACTCATTCATTCAGGCAAGATAAAAGCTCAGACAAAACGAATCCCCGCCTCCAACCA
>SDVV010010775.1:0-16112 GCA_016164225.1 Gammarus roeselii
ATTGCCCGTGTGGCCACTGATCTTGTTCTAATCTCGAAGATGCTACCTCTACGCACTAGGGTGCGTACATATCACAATTAATATTCTAAAGGATTGGAAGCGGAGGTCCGTTTCGAGTAAGCGTTTTTTCTTTTGCGCACTAGCGTGCGTCTAACACTGCTAAAATTTTCACATTTTTTCTAAAGTTGAAAGCGTTGTTTCGTTTATTCCTCGCGCACTTAGGCGTGCGAGCCTACTAGAATCAATAATCATCGAGCCCTACGGGGGAGCCTATTATGACTCACGTTGAGGCTCTGGTGGAAATGAGGCTCAAATCAAATCAAATCAAATAGCTTGCAGTTTTCGGATAGACGTAGCATACGAACTTGTATCCACAATGGCGTAGCGTAGCTGAAAACCGGATGGAGGAGAAAGCGATAGGTGACATTACTCATTACAATGGAGGAGAACGCGATAGGTGACATTACTCATTAGGATGGAGGAGAAAGCGATAGGCGACATTGCTCATTAGGATGGAGGAGAAAGCGATAGGTGACATTACTCATTAGGATGAAGGAGAAAGCGATAGGTGACATTACTCATTAGGATGGAGGAGAAAGCGATTGGTGACATTACTCATTAGGATGGAGGAGAAAACGATAGGTGACATTACTCATTAGGATGGAGGAGAAAGCGATAGGTGACATTACTCATTAGGATGGAGGAGAAAGCAATAGGAGACATTACTCATTAGGATGGAGGAGAAAGCGATAGGTGACAACTCGTTCCAGATAAGGACGTGATTAAATAATTATTATTATTATAATAATACCTTTATTAACAACCACGATGTGTATAATATAACAATTGAGATTATTACCGTAATGATTTGGCGAGTATTTGGGTCGGATTTATTAGTGAGCACCGAAGAACGATGATGGGAGGAGCTCAAGTGGGTTGCGAGGATAACGGCTTTCAGTGTGTGTTTTTTGAATGTTTCAATATTATTATATACCTGATATATTGAATTTAGGTCAGGAAAAATGTAGATAGTCTATAAATGAATTTGAACCGCTGAAAATGTTTATTTATTTCTTCCATTAGTTAAAAGTACGGGAACTTTAAAGATTATCGTATAATTTTACCATGCGCTGTCATACAATTAAGTTACAACCAATTATGGCTACACGTAAGCCTATGATGGCTTACCGAACCAGCACCCTCAGACAGAGACCTCCAGGGCCTAGCAAGCCAGTTGAACAAGAGCTTAGTCCTGCCCTGCTGGACTACACGTGCCGCTCTTAATGCTTCGTCGCAGTAACACAGCATCGTGACACAGTTATCAGCATTCAAACTGATCGTATGCCGTCCCTTGCATTTTGGACGAACCGCGGTCACCTAGCACGGGGAGAAGCCTCTGGTGTTAGTGCAAGTGGTGGTGGGTGGAACATTGATAAAAACTAAGAGGTTAACACATGCAGTGGGTGTTTAGCTTATGTGATTTGCTCAAAATGTTTTGCTCTGCATGAACACAACAAATGTTTAATTTGTGTAAAAGAAAAAAAAATAAGCATTTACTTTAAAAGCTATCGGGTAACCGTGTACATTTTTTTCGACAGTATTCAATATAGAATTTGATATTTTTCAATGGACCAAGTTTTATAGACCGAAGGTGCAATATTAATTTTCTAATACAATTTTTTTAACATATTTGCATACCTACATGTGTACATGGTAGGAAACAAGATAGAGCTGTTCGTGATGCAAATACTTGACCACGAATACGAATCAGGGAGATCTTGCTCAGTCGTAGATTATCGACCAGATGACAACATTTACGATATCGTGCTAGATAATATTTTTTTGGCCGACGTGGTCGTGGTAACGTTTGAATTACGAATTACAACTGTAATTTCTTGAAGTGAAACGTTACATTCATGATGATGTGTCAACAGTTATCTGTGACAGTGACAGTTAGATGTGACGTTACATTCATGATGATGTGTCAACAGTTAGATGTGGCAATGTATGTATGTATGTATAGACATACAGCCGTTACCACCTAGTTAGGGGGGTGGCTAAGTTAGGCAAACACAGAGGGGGGAGGCGCCCAATCTCCCCGCCACAAGACCGCCGTGTCCCTGCCGAAACTCGAACTCGCGACATGCAGCACCAGAGGCTGACACTGCAGTCGGATACGCTAACCACTCGGCCACGGTGGCAATGTACGACACAGTAAATCACATGTTAAACATGAAGACACGCGATTCGTGATGTCTCATGGAACAGAGTTCAATGTGTGCCACTTGAGTCATGATTAGCCAATAGGTGCACAAAAAATTGCTTCTTTGTCTGGTGGGCCCATAAAATTGTTTCTTTGACTAGATACAGCAAAGATTACCACAGTGTAGAGCGTGTACCAACTGTCCGAGGGAGCATGGAAGCCGTGGCTATTTTGCAGGGCTGATTCGTGAGACCACGATTTATCGCGCTGCTTAAGATCGAAGGCCTTAAGATTGAAGGCCGCAAGATCGAAGGCCGCAAGATCGAAGGCCGCAAGATCGAAGGCCGCAAAATCGAAGGCCTTAAGATTGAAGGCCGCAAGATCGAAGGTCGTAAGATTGGAACAGAACATTGAAGTAAGTGGGAGATAATAGCATCTTTTCGTGTGTTCATCGACTCACTCAGGATATTTTGGAGAAAAGTATTACAAAAATGTGCTCCCAAGCTGTATTGATGGATCGTTACGTACAAAATTACTTTGCATAGGCATGGGGACCGTGACTAAGGCATGTAACCAAGCTCCTATCGTTAGGGGCGGCACTGGGTCTGTTTAAATCGGGATTTCTTTGCTGTCTGATACATAATTCACTGTAGTATGCACGTGTTGAAACCAATAATGAACTGTAACGTGCGTCAGCACAAGAAAGCTCACTCAGTTGACCAGGCCGTGTTGTGTAGACTTCAGACCATCACAATAAAATGTTTTGTGCAAGAGCCTTCTCTTTATTTTTGTAATAATTGCTTTTAAGATGACGTCACGCAACGTACAACATGGCTTCGTAGTCGTGAGATGACGTCACCCCACGTGCAACAATGCTTCGTAGTCGTGAGATGACGTCACCCAACGTGCAGCATTGATTCGTAGTCATGAGATAACATCACGCAACGTGCAGCATTACTTTGAAGTCGTGAGATGACATCACGCAACATGCAACATGTCTTCGTGGTCGTGAGATGACGTCTCGCAACGTACAATATTGTTTCGTAGTCGTGAGATGAAGTCACGCAACGTGCAACCTTGCTTCGTAGTCGTGAGATGAAGTCACGCAACGTGCAACCTTGCTTCGTAGTCGTGAGATGACGTCACGCAACGTGCAACATTGCTCCGTAGTAGTGAGATAACATCACGTAGCGTGCAGCATTACTTCGAAGTCATGAGATGACATCACACAACATGCAACATTGCTTCGTAGTCGTGAGCTGACGTCGCGCAACGTGCAACATTGCTTCGAAGTCGTGAGATGACATCACGTAGCGTGCAGCATTACTTCGAAGTCATGAGATGACGTCACGCAACATGCAACATTGCTTCGTAGTCGTGAGCTGATGTCACGCAACGTGCAACATTGCTTCGAAGTCGTGAGATGACATCACGCAACGTGCAGCATTACTTCGATGTTGTAATTCAAGTAATAGAATGTGGGAGAAACCGTGCACTGAACTGCTTCTCATGAGGAAGTAAAAAAAATGCACCCTCTGAGAAACGCCAGTGACTTTCGAGTGCACTTTTCTTCCCGGCCCTTTTAAGCAATCCAGTCTCCAGACGAATGAATGGCCGATGACAAATCCCCTTTAATATCTTACTAGAAGTGTAATGTCGTCAGCGCACCTGTTCGACGCGGGCGTTGTCCAGCACGGCGTAGATGCCTTTTCCGGCCTCCTTGTCGGCCTCCTCGCTCGAGTCATTGATGATGCGCAGCGCTGAGGCTGTGGTCACGAGTTGCTGGGGGCGGAGGAGGGTGTCAAATCGAGGAAAAACTTTTTGACTGCGACTTTGTGGCGCACGCAGGATTTCTTACGTGACGCTGCATTTACTTAAAAGACTGTCCATCTTGCATAAATATGGGCGTTCAAGCTTAGTTGAATGATGTTATGTACAAAATTCATCAGCTAACGAGCAAGAAGGCGTCACTAGATAGCGTTTCTGACGAGCCCTTATAACGGCGTCGATAAGCGTGGACAAGATACCAGTGGAGATGATTAATTGTGTGGCGTGTATGGTGCAGCAAATAACGTGGGAGCGTTCACCACCTCCCCTCCTCGCGTGGGTTAAGAAGCTCCAGCATTTGAATTTTATATTTTTTAGCAAAGAAAGGATACCGGCAATGAGAGGGCAACACAGGCCACCAATTTTTGTAAAAACAAGCTAGCTAAGATTAAACTGCAATTACCTCATTTATTGCAATGAATGTGTCCCAGTAAACACGTACACTATGTTCTGTCCCCTCAACCATCTACGGTTATGAGATACATTCGACCAAGCAGGGCCTAACATCAGTGATACCATATCAACATTTCACTCAACGCTGTCTGCGTTGTGAGACATGGGGGAACAACGCGCGGCGCACTCCAAAACTTACACTGCAAGAAGTTACTCCAAAACTTGCACTGCAAAAAGTTACTCCAAAACTTGCCCTGCAAGAAGTTACTCCAAAACTTGCACTGCAAGAAGTCACTCCAAAACTGACACTGCAAGAAGTTACTCCGAACAGACAGTGCAAGAAGTTACTCCAAAACTGACACTGCAAGAAGCTACTCCAACACTTGCACTGCAAGAAGTTACTCCAAATCTTGCACTGCAAGAAGTTACTCCAAAACTTGCACTGCATGAAGTTACTCCAAAACTAACACTGCAAGAGGTTACTCCAAAACTCACACTGCAAGAAGTTACTCCAAAACTGACACTGCAAGAAGTTATTCCAAAACTTACCCTGCAAGAAATTACTTAAAAACTTATACTGCAAGAAGTTACTCCTAAATTTACACTGCAATAAGTTACTCCAAAACTTACACTGCAAGAAGTTACTCCAAAACTTACACTGCAAGAAGTTACTCCAAAACTTACACTTCAAGAAGTTACTCCAAAACTTGCCCTGCAAGAATTTACTCCAAAACTTGCACTGTAAGAAGTTACTCCAAAACTGACACTGCAAGAAGTTACTCCAAAACTGATACTACAAGAAGTTACTCCAAAACTTACACTGCAAGAAGTTACTCCAAAACTGACACTGCAAGAAGTTACTCCAAAACTTACATTGCAAGAATTTACTTCAAAACTTTTATTGCAAGAAGTTACTCCAAAATTTAAACTGCAAGAAGTTACTCCAAAACTTACACTGCAAGAAGTTACTCCAAAACTTACACTGCAAGAAGTTATTACAAAACTTACACTGCAAGAAGTTACTCCAAAATTTACACTGCAAGAAGTTACTCCAAAACTTACACTACAAGAATTACTCCAAAATTTACACTGCAAGAAGTTACTCCAAAATTTACACTGCAAGAAGTTACTCCAAAATTTATACTGCAAGAGGTTGCAACAAATTTTCAGTGGTCGCATTAGCTTCATTTGTGCGAGGTTTACGGGCATTATTGATGCTTTCAATAAGTCATATCCCGGCGTGGAAGAGCTGTACCTAAAGGCGAAGAGGCGACCCTTCTCTTATACTTTCATTTGTTACCTATCGCCTCAACGCTTGTTCATTAGTTACATTGTAACGTATTCTCAACACCAAAATAAAAGCGAGAATAACATGAATTCATGGTGGTCTACAAATGTCGTCAGTGTAATAAGTTATGAAGTTGATCTAGAGTCGCACTATTTTCCATATTTTTCGTGTTTCTCTTATTTCGAGGGTTGTAATTCATAAAAGATTTTTTTCAGCCTTTGTACAGCAATATTGCTTCACAATAATATTATTGCAAACAAGGTCCGGTTGTAGCCTCGTATCCAGAACGACACTGGCCTACAGTCCCAGGCGAATCAGGCCAGGCAGTCACGCTCGACGCTGAAGGCGCTTTATAATGCATAGAATATCGGAATATCGGAGATGTGTTTCACAAGGACATCTGCTCAGGAATTGTGTTCAAAGATTTCCGCTCTCTCAATATTGACCCTTAAACGCCCTATGTTCCGTCTGTGTTCAATAACGTATGAATTCAATAGCTTAGCTGACACATGGAAGCCCCTTCGTACGGTCCCCTTCGTTCTCGCTCCTCCCCTCCTCATGTCTCTTGGTCCCCACAGTACGTAGTAGGAGGGGCCAAGGCCAGCTACGTGAGTACAGGACTGACTCACCCATCCGTGATATTCAGGGCTCTGGTGGAGATGGATCTAATCTAATACAATCCGTGTTGTTAGAAGGGTAAACTTGGTGAAAAACTGTTACAAAAGCACAAAGAAAAGTTAATTATCATAAACTTTAAATGATGAGAATCCATTTCCTCGTCTCTTATTAAACAATCAAGCCTACCTTTGCAACGTCAAAGTAGTTAGAGGCTGGTTCAACGGCGAGCCCGAGATATAGAAAGAGGAGGAGCCACCGTCCCTAAGGGGGGGGGGGAGTCATTCCCAACTAATTGGTGCTGCCAACCGAAATTGAATAGCCATTGTTTGTGTACTATATTTAATTAAAGAAGCGGAAGTAGGGGAGGAGCTTAGCACTACGATCCTCTCCACAATCCTCCCCCCGCCCTATGCACCACTGGTAAGCCTGCTAATCTCAGTGAGAATTATTCTGTATAATCATCGGCCGACGACAAAACCAGCATTACTTTCTGTCTGGGATGAAGGCTTCCTCGGATGTGAAATATTGCGTGCCCTGCCGCTGCCTCTTCGATTGCGGTGGGCGACAGCAGCAACGGGACGGCAGGCGTTAAATGTCAAATGTCAACGCTCTGCACACCTTCCAGGTTATGAGGCAACATTGCTAGGGACTCCGCACAAAGGAACGTAGAGGTTTGAACTTTAAGAGTTATTATGAACGTCCCGTGTTGAGATTGATTTTAAATGGTGATCCTTTTGCTATATAGGCTAAACTCTGATACACCTTTATTTTTTATTAAACTAATTTGTGACTAAAACATGACAGATAATAAGTTCAACAAATGAAGGATCTCGCTCTGCGCCAAGGATTATTTATACATGACATACTTTAATACTGGTTGGTAACACCGTAGATTTATTGTGCAGGATTTATCTAAGTCACAGTAAGGAGCTGACTTAAATGTCTCTAAAGATGGCATTTTGTTGACTTAGTTCTCGCCTATTAATAGACCACCATTTTTTACTTTCAAAGCAGGAATTAGAGAGCTTCATCACAGACGATGGCATCCGAACGGTTCGAAAACACCTCGTCAGAATGGAGAGGTGTTTTCACCTGCTAATGTTGAACTACAGCTGCCTCGATTACTCTTACGACTTTTACTCTTTACCCTAATGGAGAGGTCTGTCCTCCCGCTGCTGCAGCAGGCAGCTCTACAGTGTTCCAATTATTTGTCCACTTCTACTCATACTACTTCCCCTTCTCTTATACTACTCCTCACTTTAACGGAGAATTTGTCCTCCCGCTGGCACTGAAATCAAGCAGGCAGCTCCACAGCTGCCTCAACAACTCTTTTACTCCTACGGGGAATCTTGCAAAGACTAACGTCACAGTTCCGGTGGAGATGAACCCCTCAATCTAATCTAACCTAATCCTCTATTCTTACTGCTTCTTCTACTTCCACGGTAATCCTTACCGTATAAAAGAGGTTTGTCCTTCCGCTGTTGTTTACTGCAGTTGGCAGCTTTACAGCTACCTCAACTACTCCTCTGCTCATACTCCTACTACTTCTACTACCACAATACTACTCTTTACCTTTATGGAGAGGTTGTCCTCCAGTTGGTGTTGAACTCCAGCAGGTAGCTCAAGAGGTGTTTCAACTTCTTTCCAACTCTTACTAATTTTACTCACATGAGGAGCTCACGATGACTTAAGTCAGAACTCCGGTGGAAATGAGCCCTTTAACCTTAAGAAAGCCAAGGAAGGTCCATCGGTTTGGACGCGTTGTAACGAGTAACAAAGAGGTTAAGACACACCCGCAACAAGGCTCGCCGACTAGTGAGCAGTGTATTAGCCACGATGGCCCCAGCAGATTGAGAAACGAGGCAGACCTTTATGCATACATGTGCGGTTCTTAATGTGTACGTAATTGGTATAATGAGATGGAGGAGTGTAGGCAGTCATGGCCTACACCCCTCCGGTCTCAACCTGTCATTATGAATCCTGTTATGAAGATATATTGTAAGTGTTCCCGTGTTTAAGTCCTCTGTACATATCAAAATTATAATATTTATGTCACTCTTTAGTTTAATAGACTGGTTTGTCCTCCCGCTAGTGTTGAACTCCAGCAAGCAACTCAATAGCTGCCTCAATTTTTGGTTCATTTAAACTCATACTACTTATCCTGTTCCTAAACTATTTCTCACCTTAATGGAGTGGTTTGTACTCCCGTTGGTGTTGAACTCCAGCAAGAAGCTCAAAGCTGCCTCAACTACTTTGCTACTCTCACTCGTACTACTTATCCTATTCCTAAACTATTCCGTACCTTAATGGAGAGGTTTTTCCTTCCGCTGGTGTTGAACTCCAGCAGGCAGCTCGAGACCCACTCTTGCAACCGTGCGTCACTCAGCTGAGTGTTCCCCAGGGCCTGTGTCAGCTCCTCTTGTGATTTGGCAATGACGGATCTCCTAATGTTCACCTCCAGGACTCTCTTGGCCTCTCTACCTTCCCTCAGAGCTCGACCAACCCGCTCCCTCTCCTCTTGAATCATTTTGACGAATCTGTGTTGTCTTTCGGTAGTCATGACCAAGCCCCGGAGTTGGCTCTCGTGTTTTTGTAGGTGCATCTCTAACTCAGAGTCGTACTGACGCATCCTGGCAATCCTCGTCTCGTAGTAGGAAAGCCTATCCTTGGCTTCAGAATTGGACTGTTCCATCATCTCCTCAAGTGCCTGCTTGGACGATATTACCCTACAGCCTCTGTCCAGATGCTCTATAACCATACAGTCGCGACACATCCACTGGTTGCACGGCACGCAGCGGTACTGCCACGACTGGTGATGGTCCTCACATCTGTCTCCGGGTAAGTTCTCCGGACTTGGGGCGCTGGGGGGAGGGAAGTTCTCCGCCTCTTCCTTGGGTCTGATGTCGGAAGAATCTTCAGAGAGTTCGAGGAGCTTGAGTATCTCCATAAGACTGTAGTTGACGGGTATTTGTGCCAGCTGGTTGACATCGTGGACCGTCCTACAGGTAGGGCAGGACAAGCCCTTCAGAGGGTCGATCATCTCGGCGGTGCAACAGGAGCAGAAGGTGTGACCGCAGCCCATGGACCGAGGTCTGCGGTTGTCTTCATCGTACACATGGAAGCACACGCCGCACTCCATCATCAATCAACGCGATGATACTGGGGCAAAGAGAATACAGAATTTTGGTCAGTGTTTGGCATGATATAATGTACCAACTTATTACATACCGTACCTAGATGTTCTTTCATTTTTTTTTGTCCGAATTCTACTCCTGATAATTCGAAAATTTATCGTGTCCAACACTGTTGGGATGCAGGAGATAATGAAGATGTGTACCTGTTATTTCAGGTCGATGAAGTTTTCAAAATTTCACTCGCCTAAATCACTTGTGACGTCACCAGCGCCACTAAGTTTATCGAAGTCGTCTGCTACATGCCATTCTAGGAATCTCACCTGAGCCGTCTGCTACATACCATTCTAGGAATCTCATCTGAGCCGTCTGCTACATGCCATTCAAGGAATCTCATCTGAGTGGTCTGCTACGTGCCATTCTAGGAATCTCATCTAAGTTGTCTGCTACATGCCATTCTAAGAATCTCATTCCAGTCGTTTGGTGCATGCCATTCTAGGAATCCCAGTCCACATTCATCGACGTCTTTTCTCCAGAATTTCGGCGCTGCTGAACAGTGTGCTTGTTTCATATAGGTTTCGGTAGGAATAACATCGAGTAACAGAATAAATCAACCCTTTTACTTCACAGTTGTTTTAGTAGGAGTACCTTTGAATAACAGATACAACGGACACACTTTTAAGCAGAGGAGAGATTTTCAGTGACAAGACTTAAATGAAAGCAAGCTTGGACATGGCTCGCTATACGGGCAGAACTTCCATTCATTCGCCTTTAACAAGTGTTGAACGCGGTTGGGGGTGGGCCTAGGCCGACATCACCGGACCACTGCCTCTGATCAATAATGCTAGGCCTGATCATGGGTCTTTGGTCTTGTTGTCGTGGCAATGGAGAGGATGTGTAACAGCAGCCCGCTCTCCACCCCCGCCTTAGGGGACCCTGCATCGCGTGTTACTAGGGACTCTTCATCGTGTGTCACCAAGGACCCTGCATCGCGTGTCACCAAGGACCCTGTATCGCGTGTCACCAAGGACCCTGCATCGCGTGTCTCCAAATCGCGTGTCACCAAGGACCCTGTATCGCGTGTCACCAAGGACCCTGCATCGCGTGTCACCAAGGACCCTGTATCGCGTGTCACCAAGGACCCTGCATCGCGTGTCTCCATGGACCCTGCATCGGTCACCGAGGACCCTGCATCGCGTGTCACCAAGGACCCTGCATCGCGTGTCACCAAGGACCCTGTATCGCGTGTCACCAAGGACCCTGTATCGCGTGTCACCAAGGACCCTGCATCGCGTGTCTCCAAGGACCCTGTATCGCGTGTCACCAAGGACCCTGCATCGCGTGTCTCCAAGGACCCTGCATCGGTCACCGAGGACCCTGCATCGCATGTCACCAAGGACCCTGCATCGCGTGTCACCAAGGATCCTGCATCGCGTGCCACCAAGGACATTGCTTCCTGTGTCAGCAAGGATCCTGGTATGCGTGATACCTGGGACCCCTTCGCGTGATACCCGAAACTCCTATGCGTGATAGCAGGGATCCCTTTGCGTGTTATCTGGAATCACTTTGCGTGACTCTTAGTATTTCTTTGCGTGATGCATGAGATTCTTCTGCGTGATGCGGTATCCATCCCTCGTCATGACGGGGACCTGTACTTCCGAGCACTAACGATTACCCCTTTTGTTATCCACCATCCTGACTGTTCCTCTCGGTATGATCCGTGACCCTAATACTGCTTCAGTTGTAGTGACCACTGTAGGGCTTAATGCACTATCTAGATGTAGTTCCCGAATATTCTTTCCCAAACTAATGTTATAGAAATTGACCTGCGTGATGGTATAGTGTAAATAGATGCTGTATTATAGCCAACACCGGCCGTGACACTATTGCTGGTCGTGTTGTCTCGACGCTAGGCTTGATTGCCCCACTCACGCAAGTTGTTTAGATCAATGGACTCTTCTTCAATGTGTTACAGAAACCTTTTCAAATGATCAAGTGAAGAAGAGTTTGTACTGGAGCAAAGTGCAACATATTTAAGTTCTTAGCCTTTACTTCTGCTATTTTGCAATTTCAATACTTCTTTAATTGTTAAAATTTGCAGACAAAAAAAATAGTAAAATTACCCGTGAGCGATAGCTTGTAGATAAGCATCTGCTCCACATCGTCGTTCCTTCTTGCATAAATCAATTAAAACCTAAATGCTATATAAATTGGATGAGATTTTTGAAGTGGAACTGTAACATGTTATCTCCCAAAACCATTCTTGGCTGCAGTAACGTTTTATGTACGAGTTTGGCAGGAGAGGGAATCAAAATACCTGAATCGTAGTTACTCATTACTCATAACAATCTAATAGTGTGCTTTATTAATATAATTTCAATAGCTGATAATGTGTCCTGTTTCACAAATCGCACTTTCCACGAAAACTAACCAGGCCATCTAAAAACACTGGCCAGAGCCTTCCTGTTGTGACGTCACGCCGGTAGGCATGAGTGTCAAATCAGTGAAACGGAAAGCATATTTCCATAAACTTGTGATGCTGTGATTCCATGCTTGGCTTCTGTGATTGGTCGCCTTCCCTCACCTATGTGACGTCACGAGACAAATGTTCAGGCCTGTTCCTGTAGGTGGTGTTGAAAGAAAACATAGCAAATGTTTTGAAACCGTGTATGGCATGTTTGTGAATCTTCATCTCATGAACCACGATTCTTTCGTAACATTAGGACGTTAATGCAAAGAGACGTTAAGGCAAAGAGATGTGCACTGAAGCAACGCTTATTTTACGACTCGTACCAGTAAATTTGTAGTTTTTAAGATGGACGAAAAAAGCATTGAGGGGTCAAGATGCTCATACCTCACCTACACGAATCACTCCTCACATATACGAATGACGCCTGCCATACTAGAAGCACCTAATACGCAAATAACGCCTCGCGCATGAGAATCCAATGTCCGATCCCGCCTCTTATACATGATTCACGTTCCTCATAAACGAATAACGCCTCTCTTACACAAATTATGTCTGGCATACACGAACCAGACCTCTCATACACAAATCACGCCTCACATACGCGAACCACACCTCTCATACATGAACCCCTACACTTTCCACGCCTCCCACCACTTCCCTTCTTCCGCCCTCTCCTAACAACAGCTTGGCCTTGCCCTACATGACCAGCAGGTCATAAGGGTGGGAGGGGGTAGCAGTGGTGCCCCCAATGGTGGGTATAACGAACCTATAAAGGCACGGCTCCGGGCACGCCAACGCAGCAAATTGATGGCATTGCTGGCTGACGACCCTTCCTATTGATCTGAGGGAGGGCTGAGGTAACGCGGTGGAGATTACACATTGGAAACGTATTGTAGCACTCACATAAATGTCGATAACAAAACTTTTCACAGTGACAATCATTTTGTCCGGGTGACAAGCAATTTGACAGAATTGCAATATTTTTTTTTCTGACGGGACAATCCTTTTGTAGGGGTCACAATCAATTTGTCAGTGTGACACTGTTCTTCTAACGGAAACAATAATTTTGTCCTTTTGACAATGTTTTTGTAACGCTGACAAACGTTTTGTAATAGTGACCCTCCCTGTGTAGAGGAGGGGGTGTAGAGGTGTGGTACGGTGCTTGCTATTATGTATCAAAAATTGAATTATAGTGACAGTGAGGGTTTTTATGAGGCCTACCGCTGACAATTGAAATAAAAACTCAACGAATGGTATTAATGTTTTATACAATTCAACTTTTATGTGAAGTAAAATGGCCTAAAAATAACAAGCTCATGCCTTGTGGACAGCACCTGAGTCGTAGAGGCAATAAATGGGGCGTCATACACGAACCACCTGAGTCGTAGAGGCAATAAATGGGGCGTCATACACGGACCACCTGAGTCATAGAGGCAATATATGGGGCGTCATACACGAACTACCTGAGTCATAGAGGCAATATATGGGGCGTCATACACGAACCACCTGAGTCATAGAGGCAATATAAGGGGCGTCATACACGAACCACCTGAGTCGTAGAGGCAATAAATGGGGCGTCATAAACGAACCACCTGAGTCGTGGAGGCAATAAATGGGGCGTCATACACAAACCGCATTTGGACACTCTTTGCGCCTAAAAACTTTATCACGTAAATGTTGGAACAGCAGCGGTGTAACTGAACCACCCTGCACCAGGAATAACGCATAACAGCGCAGCATAGCGCAAAACAGCGAGGCATGGTGCATAGCAGCGCTGCATGACGCATAACAGCGCGGCATGACGCACTGCAGCGTTACATACCTCATAATAGAGCTGCATGGCTCAAAACAGGGCGGGGAAACTCAAAATTATCCTAGCATTGCAGTATAGCTCGTCCAAAAATACGATGGACTGCTAAGTAAAAACTGAGCAGCCAGCGTTTTTTTATAACAGTCTATTCAATTAATAATGTTAAATCATACATACACTACCCGTGTGGAAATTATTGCTACGCGCCTAATTACGCAACATCCCATATAGGCAGTAAAAATAAATATGAACAATTTTATTGTACGCGTATGTGTGCCCGTTACATGACGGGAGGGTAGAAGCCTCTATGCTTTTGATGTTTCCCTGTCCGCGTGGCAAACAAAGTTAGGCACGGGATCACCATGCCTGACTACATTAGAGTCGACGGACTGTAGGACCACCTGTCGGTGAGTGGTCCTGCGCATGAACTACTTTTCATATGCGTCAAGCAAAAAACACGATGAAATATGATAAAAATGTGTTCAACTACATAACTGAGGATACCTCCGTGAAACAGCCGCTACTTATCGTCTCTATCTTGCAGCTACGTCCCTGCTATTACGCCTCCCTTTCTGGACATCCAACCGTAAAATAGGGACGGTTACGACGTGTACCATCATGGCAATAAAAATATCGCTGTTAAAGGCTTGATTTCAACATCTTCGCATTGAGTTTGTTTATATTATGTATGTCTCTGCTGTATGTCTCTACTGCATGCATACATATATACATACATTGTTTATATGTATGTGTGTCTCTGCTACATACATACATACATTGTTTATATTTATGTATATCTCTGCTGCTGTCTCTGTTGCTTATGTACGCACATACACTGTTTATATATGTATGTTTCTGTTGCATACATACATACATTGTTTATATTTATGTATGTTTCTGTTGCATACATACATACAATGTTTATGTTTATGCATGTTTTGTTGCATACATACATACATTGTTTATATTTATGTATGTCTCTGCTGCTGTCTCTGCTGCTTACAAACGTACATACATTGTTTATATTTATGTATGTCTCTGTTGCTGTCTCTGCTGCTTACATACGTACATACATTGTTTATATTTATGTATGGCTCTGCTGCATACATGCATACATTGCTTATATTTATGTATGGGTCTCCTGCATACATACATACATTGTTTGTATTTATGTATGTTTCTGCTGCTGTCTCTGCTGCTTACATACATACATACATTGTTTATATTTATATATGTCTCTGTTGCTTTCTCTACTGCTTATATACGTACATACATTATTTATATTTATTTATGGCTCTGCTGCATACATGCATACATTGTTTATATTTATGTAAGTCTCTGCTGCTGTCTCTGCTGCGTATGTACGTACATACATTGTTTATATTTATGTATGTCTCTGCTGCTGTCTCTGCTGCTTATGTACGTACATACATTGTTTATATTTTGTAAGTTTCTGTTGCATGCATACATTCATACATACATACATTTTTTATATTTATGTATGTCTCTGCTGCATACATACATTGCATACATACATACATACATATATGCATACTAATAGTCTCACTGCAGGGACAATGGATGCCACTATTTTCTAGATGATATATTTATCACAATGATGGTATCTAGCGTCCGACAAGCGCACAGATGAAGCACACTACCTCTATTAATGAGTCCCTTGTGATTAGATGATTAACAAAGAGACAAGCAATTAGGTTGGTTTAAACTTAGTATTAGCAAAGAGCAAGAAGAGCAGCACTGAGTGATAGCATGACGCATGGCACCTGCGCTCCCCTCGCTGCTCTTCAAGTCACTCTATATAGAGTGCGTGGACGACATGGCTGGGCACCCCACGGGAAGAAGAGCCTTATACACTTATCGTCCAGAGAGATCGTTTTAATTGATCAGCTTCAATTTTTCTACATGCACCAACAAGATCAAATCTCGATGGCATTGTTTGCTGTCGATAAAGAAATGCGGGTGTCTAAAAGCATTCTATAAAATGTCATCGATTTTATCCATGTCTTATAATTGAACTTCTGCAATCGTGCCTGCGATCGTTTTGTGAGCAGTAGTGGATATGACGACGGACACGACTCACGTGGTAGGCATGCAAGAACGACCATCGAGGTTGGGGCGCGGAACAACTTGCAACTGTGGCGGTCATCGGGTTTATTGTATGAGTGTATTGTATAGGTTGGAACAGGGTTGGCTTGTATAGGTTCGGTTAGTACAGTATGTTTAAGGTGTGAGTCTTTCATTCCTTTCTCATCTTATCGTGTGATCAGCTATCTGTTGTTGTTACGATTACCGACGATGCTCTGTGTTGCTGAAGAAGTGTTGATTTGTTGTAATGCTTAGTAATACGTATA
>SDVV010010776.1:0-16111 GCA_016164225.1 Gammarus roeselii
TGCGACAGAGTGACGCTCGTCAATATTACCTCTAGACAACATACTCTCCTTGCAACGCTGACCAGACACCTCATGATGCATGCGACAGAGTGACGCTCGTCAATATTACCTCTAGACAACATACTCTCCTTGCAAAGCTGACCAGACACCTCATGATGCATGCGACAGAGTGACGCTCTTCAATATTACCTCTAGACAACATACTCTCCTTGCAACGCTGACCAGACACCTCATGATGCATGCGACAGAGTGACGCTCGTCAATATTACCTCTAGACAACATACTCTTCTATGGCCATTGATTCTTGGAGTTGTTCTGAAAAGAATAGTTCTACAAGTCGAGGGAGGCAGTAATCAAGATAAGCTCGAATGGTTCAAAGAACACCGCCGAGATATGCACGAGGACACTTTATTGCTGATCGAAATTTGCTCCCTGCACAATCAAAATACTCTCTCGCAATAAATACAAATATTTCTAAACGGTTGTCATTTTCTTTAGAAAACTTAACATATATAAACAAAACTTTTATTATGTTATGGGGGATTAAGATCTATGGCCTCGTGAAATACGTCTTTTCCTTAGTTCTTTTTATTAACCAAAGGACAATTTGAAGGGCTTTTGATTTCATTCACCAGATACCGCCTGTTGAGGGCAGTCCCTCAGCAGATACCGCCTGTTGTGGGCAGTCCGTCAGCAGATGAAAACGATGTCATTTCCACTTCCGAAGTTCTTTGATGATTTATTTTTGCCCAGGGCCGAAGTAATTGCGTCAAGAATTGTTGTAAAACTGGTCGAAAATTGCATCGCTTTTCAGTTCCGTGAGAGCGTTGCGTGTGGTCTAATCAGTTCCGTGAGAGCGTGGGGTGTGGTCTAATCAGTTCCGTGAGAGCGTGGGGTGTGGTCTAATCAGTTCCGTGAGAGCTAGGGGTGTGGTCTAAATCAGTTCCGTGAGAACGTGGGGTGTGGTCTAATGAGTTCCGTGAGAGCGTGGGGTGTGGTCTAATCAGTTCCGTGAGGGCGTGTGGTGTGGTCTGATCAGTTCCGTGAGAGCGTGGGGTGTGGTCTAATCAGTTCCGTGAGACCGTGGAGTGTGGTCTAATCAGTTCCGTGAGACCGTGGAGTGCGGCCTAATCTTCGATCCAAGTCTGTCTTTAAAAAAATCTTCCGGAGCAACATCTGTAAACATGCAAATGAAAATTTTTTCGTGTTGTCTTCCGGATTCCAAGCCATATATAATTGACTCCAGCAGTAAGGTCAACGAAAGTTAAGAAATGTCGAAACTCGAACCCTAGTGTTCAGTATGATAGACTGACATATGCCACCGAGCTATTTACATATCATATTTTTTTTCTCAAACCTAACTATATGAGTGGTTTACCATTGTGTTTCGCATATCATTGCAGATTCAGACGTCAGGCCAGATCAACAGAATGGGGAGGGCTGACGGCGAGCCACTTCTCTTTGCTCCTAATATTTTCATACACATTCTAAGTCTTACCTCTCAAGCGCTTAAGTGTCCGGCCTGGGACCCTCAACAACACACTTCAAATCAGGAGTGAGGTCAGAGATCAGTGTCAGCAGCAGGGCTCAACATCTGTCACTGGGTACCCATGCTGCGTCATAGTTGCCAAACTCTCTCTCACCCACGTTCATATCAACAAGGCATCAACTGGTGGAAATACACAGTTTATGATCACAAGCCTTCACATCTGTCCACGCCACTAGCTCACGGCCATGAAATCCCCTGCTGAAATTGCAAGGTACGAAGTGAATCTGAATAAATGGTCACGCATGTATTTAAATTTGATCATTGACTGTTTATTCAGGAGTAACATTTAAAAGATGCAAATGGAAGTCGCCGGCTGAACGACATTGAGGAAGACTTGCTTTATACATTTTTTTATTACACTAAAAAAATTCAGATCTCCCTTTCTAATGCACCTGAGTACATCATTTCATCTAGCTTGCCAATTATACAATCCATTTGAAGATCTTCTAAAAAATGGATTACAATGTTGATCTGACTATTTAGCTTGCATTTTGTAAACTAAAAGCAATCCCTATGAATTTTTCGGAACAGGCGAAGAACAGAAGAGCGGCTTGAGGGGCAGTCCGATGATCAATCGCCCAGGAAAGAGTTTGGGAGCAACGAAACTGGACGAGATGTCTGCTCTCTAAGTTAGAGTTTTATACCGCAGGAAAAGAAATGATTGTAGGATATCCTGCTCTTCACATCGTCGAATCGATGGGTATACTGGAATATTTTATGTAGGCATGCATTTGGCTGGACTATCTTAGAATAGTCAGATGGTGAAGTGGATGAATATAAATCATTCAACATTGCTTGGCGATTCAACAAGAGTTAAGCTGACTTATCCATGCAATGTTCTATAAGTCTCATGTACACCAGACATTTCTCATAATCATTTATGATCAAATATTGATGGAGAAATAGTTCCCCTGACAAACTGTAGTTCGTCAATCATGACAAACTACCTCACAGTCACCAGCTGCACTTCTTTGTGACAAATATATTATACAGAGTACTTCAATACTAAGGTCATTGCAGTTTCCAATGCCAGGGTTCACTTTCAAAGGACGTTTGAGGACATTTTAAATTATATAAAATCAATTTAACATATCTTTGCATTATAAGGTAATAGAATATCAGAGACATCAGCCTGTCATCTCATTGAGTGTCAACCTGTGCTCGGGTAAACACGACGACTCCCTAATTGCACCTGCACCTGGCCCAGCACACCCGGAGTGCTGGACCAGGTGCCAGCTGATCGGTCACCTAAGGTTTGGCCAACATCCCGGTACGAAAAACAAACAAATTTATACCCAGACAGCGAACTCCAAGTACGAGTTCTGCAATGCATGATACCTGAGTTTTCTCGGCTACGACGCCATTGTGATGAGAGTTTCAAATTTCTTGCATTATGAATTCAGGTTTTGTCCTGTTATGTCATCAAGTTATCATAACAGTTACAATAAGCATTCGTTTGGACCGAGACGTATCATCACAAAGTTGGATTTGTCAAACTGTAGAACGAATTTAGATTAGGAATGGGTTTATGTTGAAAAAAAAATCAGTTTCTAATTAACAGTTGATCAATATATATTCAGTTCTGATTGTGTTTTGAACCGGTTCTTGACAATAGCCAGAAAGTATACGAATACAATCCTTGCTCTCTCATTTTTGTTTAATTTTTGCTGCCGGTGTACTAAGGATCAATGTTTACTAAGTACCTCAATTTCAGGGTTTATATAACTAACTTATCTGATAAGTTTACTATACTTGCAAAGATCCACTTATATTCTACACAGATTATATTCCAGCATTACATGCGACAGGTACTAAAAAGAATTACATTTTGTTAATGTAAAGGATCAAGTATACCAGGCTAGCTTAAGTCACTCCTCCATGTCGCAATGTCTCAATGAGAGCAACTCTTTGATAAACATACTCAGGGACTCATTTAAATGAGCCTAGCCACTTAATGAGTCAAATCTGTGAGATTTGTTGCACCGCGGCCCTAGACACGTAAATGGCAGTCCTAGTCAAGTGCTGCAGCATGACTATTCGTTGAGGTATAAAAGCTGCTCCGTAATTGGCCACCAAGCCTGCTCTCTCAGCCACTGAGCAGACAATGAATTATTCATGAAAAGCATTAGGGACTTGGACGCTTTCTTTTCTTGGAAGATAAATGAGAGGAGCCGAGGATTTCGCGGCCGTCACAAATAAATTGAGAGTCTCATAAACAATTCGATGATGAACTCGAGGCTGGCGGTCAACAGCAACAGTTCCCCGACAATGATTCTTGTAACAAGGTAAGTTTATAAGTGAAAACATATATGGAATAATACGTAGGCTTTTGCACCGATCTTGTTGCACTCTTCACAATTTTTTTTCCAAATATTTCAGATTTGATTTTTCTCCACACAATTAGTTACGGCATAAAAAATAAGTTATTTTACATCCCTAAGTCAAGTTATTAAACATTCACAAATCAAGCTAGAAATCTTTGCTGATGACCATACCACAATTACATCTAAATATTGAAGCACACTTACTGCAGAAGTAATTATGTGAAGGTAACGATCTTCGCTGATGCGGACACTAATGAAGGGCTACGCAGTGTAACTAAGATAGTTATGCATCAACGTCAGTCAGTAGATATTTCCCTCGTGAAACGAGTTATCTACCTGCATTATCTGACACAGTATTCTGATAGAATGTGCAAGCGATTTAGTTAACTTCCAACTATTGATGAACACATCAATCAATGTTCAATATTAAAAACCAAACCTTGAAACATGGTTAAAGGCAAGTAAAGAGGAATTTGCAATCCTTTGTTTCACTGCTTCTTCAGAACACATCCACCCATAATATTGATGATGGGCTTGATCCTGTATGAGATAATTTTCAACTCCTCAGCGAGAGGGCCCACTGATGGCGCCTACATTTTTGAAAATACCTTTCTCTACATATTAAATAAGTTAAAAAATGTATCACAGGGATCAATTTACTAAAATGTTGTGGGCCTAGAAGTTGTAATCTGGGATCGATACACCGAGTCTTATAACACACAGTAGGCAAACCAAGTTATGACGTCATCGTAGGCATACACCTCGATTTATTTCCCCGTTTGGATTAATAAAAACATGTACCGTAGAATTTCATTAATAATGAAGACTCTAATCATAATCTTATAGTGAAACGAGCGTGCAATATTTGGGTACCAGCTCGGTGGCCGAGTGGGTAGCGCGTTGGCTCGAGGTTGTAGGTTCGAGCCTACCTGACTCCAAGTGAGATATTCTGACCGGTCTCTCAAATGGTCAAAGGCCAGCCTATAAACACCGTGGTTAAATAAAAGTCTATCCGATGGCAGCTACGCTCTAACCCGCTATAAAAGCAAAAATATCAATATAATTTTTTTAAATAAGTACAGTATAGAGAGGATAACGTCGTCTGGCGAAATATCCCAACTCCCTACCGCAGCTAATCAGAGCAGACACCAAACAGACGAGAACAATAAAGGAGAATTCCTAGAACAAAAGCGGGTTATAAAAATAGTACGTAGTAACATTCGTTTTGAATAGGTGGTTTAGAATCGCATTTAACGTATAATAAAATCAGGATGTTACACCATTTTGGGGAAGGGAGCACGGCAATGTCTAACTGAACTCTCTCAAGACATATCCTGCCATAGCTCTACAGGAAATATTAAAAAAATCCGCTGGGACAACTGGGCGATAAAAGGCAATATCCAAAGGTAAATGAATCTTGATTCCATCATTGGAAAAACTTAATTATTTGCAAAGACCAATTACCGCGAGATCTAGTCTTGGCAAGGACGGATTAAAAGACGAAATCATTGTTCATTTACATAGGCCTCCCTACGAAATTGTTAACATAAATTCTCTCATAACAAAATGAATGCTTATGCATGAAACCATATGCCGATCATCTTCACTTGAAAGCTTTAAAGGTTTGTCTTCCTCCCTTCCCGAAATTGGGTTGTTGAAAAGATATCATGGCGTCGCCGTGAAATGTTCTTTGACAAAAATAACAAGAAATTTTCAAGAAGACTCCGATAATTACCATGGACGGTGTTGGTGCTTACTGTTTCACTTTTTATGAGGTCAGATTTTTTCCCATTTGTATATATTTTTCGGTTAATTTGATTTTTCGTAAATATTTGTTTTCAACAATAAATGTAACGGAAATCGCATGTTTCATCACTGCGTGGGGCGTATAAAAACACTCTCCGAGCGTTTGGGTATTCGCAGTACGTGCTTTTTTCATCATATGTAATGTGTGTATACATTTGAATACTAATGCATGCTAAAGAATAGGTATCAAAAGTTGTCTACGCTGCTTGCCTAAGCCCATAATTCATGATTATAACTGATAAATATCCTACTCCAACTTTCACGCGAAAACAAAAGGACAATGAATACTTTTTACAGGAATCAGAAATTCTAAATTTCCTTGCATGTGATAATTTGACCTGCAACTGAAATTTGTAGTTCATATTTTCCCACATTCGGAATTTAAAATGGGATTCACAAATCATTAAAATTGTGAGTAAATTACATGGGAATTTCTGCTGAATTTCGTAACAACGTGAATAAATGGAGAGCATTCCCTACGTCAGTCTCTTGGTTTAGTTCCCGTGGGTTAGTGCTATTAAAAGACCCTGAGGTCGTATGGGGGAAGGTCGAACTTGAAACTAAATATAAGACAAACTACATTGGTCACCTTCAAAATGAAGAGGGAACCGTTCTATGTCTATGCATAAACTAAGGTTCATTATCAAGGGTCTCTGAGTAACCAGTTGAAATGCGGAAAATAAAAGAAATTTCTATCTATCTAATAATAGACAAATAAATATATTGAAGAGCCCCTTTTACATTCAAAACACATTTCTTAAATACTTTAATTCGAACACAGTGGGAACTACACTTCGTTATAATATATGCTTTATATATACGATACATACTGTTTAGCTAACACAAAGAGATCATACGTTAGAAAGATGTTTGTTATGGAGAGTGGTTTTAATTCTTAATTCAGGAATAATCCCCGTTGCTCTGAGGAGCAGATCGGATGGAGTGGTTGCTTAACCGCGTATGCGTGGAGAGCAGCAGCATCTCATGCCCATCGGACCAGCATTCCTTGAGTTTTGTTTCCGTGGCAATGTGATTGGTCATCATTCTTCTCCTCACAAGACTGTGAGTGTATCTTTCTTTTGGATGTTACGTAAAAATAGGTGGAAATTAGAGTTTTCCTGGTGAACATAGATTTATTATGGCCGAAAATTGTTTCACACTCCAAGTAACTTTTTTTCAGGCTGGAGGACGTATGGGATTCATTTTATTCTACCACACAAAATATAATTACGATCACTTCCAGTTTGACTCATGAAATCTGACAACATGTGGAACAGTTTAAAGTATAATTATATATATCTATTTTCGTTTTAGTTACTCCTAAAGAAGTTGGGACCCTGGGTAAGCCCTAGAATACACCGGAAATATCGATATCATAAAGCGCTAAACTCGGAATTAGAGTCCAGAGGCAATTGAATCGAAAACCCTCGTACATAATATCCGAGTTCATTAATTTCTTCCAGTGATTTGAAAAATCTAGCAGTAACCAATTGCTTATCCAAGCAGCTTCCAGAATGTAAACTGTGACTGTTTGAAGAATAGCACACTGTATTTATTGGACGATATATGCCTGTCTTAAAATGATTGTAAGACGCAGAAATAATACTAATTGATGGTAGTAGAATACAAAAAGTAAAGAATACTTGGAAACTTAAAAAGGATGCAGGAAACGTGGAAAGGTAGTCGTAAGATACGTAGTACTTTTACAGTAACTCGGCCAAAACGCAAAGGTTATACTCGAAGTTTCATAAAAAACAATTCACTGCATATTATCTCGTGGAAAATAAATTAAAATTTATTGACTGCGTTTCTCAAGGGCATGACATGTATTTTCACCTCTTTTATTCATTGAATGTACTCCAATTGTTTTTTCGGTCTACCAATACCTTTTGTATGTATATTCGCGATAGGCGAAAAGAAAAAGTCGCTAGAAGATTACACAGTAAGTTCATCAAGTGTTGAAGGGTTTGAAACATTACTGTGTTGACTCGGCATTTGGGAATGGTAATGACTGCCAGAGATTGAAATAATGTGTGATTTTGTGCAAAGATCGTTCGAAACAAAACTGAAATGTGCACAACATTCGGAATCGTTTATTTTATTTGAAATCAGTAGATTGCGCTGTCTCGGCTCCCGTCTAAAATCAACAGATTTTCGCACTGCATTATGTTCCAAATAATTGCCACGTATATCAATGGAAAAAAAATATCCGAGAGCGGTAAGCAACTCTCCCCTGATCCCCTGCAGACTTTATGCATAAATTTTAAATGAACTTTCTTGCTCGAGCTGCCCCTTGAATAATATAAGAAGGATAGTCAACATAAAAGGATTAAATGAACGTAATTGAACTGTTTTTTCCTGTTGACTGTACCTACGTGCAACTCCGCGTAAAGAGACGGTTTCCGTTTGATTTACGACGTCCTTGTATTGAGATTGTACGTATTTAGGTATGTATATACATATGGCTGCTTTCTCCAGGCTTATGGTTGTATAAATGTAGCCATAAAAAAACATACACAAATACATTCAATCTCATTGAAACGACGTAGAATGGAAATAAAGAAGTGAAAGTTTTATTTATAGCGTTGAATGCATCACCGGGCATACATACTTTTCATTTTCATGTTTTTAGTCCAAATGTTCTCAATTAAGATGTTATTTTTTGTGTTCCTCATACAAACGAAGAACAGTGGAGTATGAATTTGCAAACTCAAATAGTCTCATTGCAGAAATGTTGGAATCAAAACCCAAAAATAGGGTATTTTTTACTCCCGATTTAAATAATAAGTTTCATCATTTATCATTGACGAATGATTTTATATGCTCTGAAAGCAAGCCTGGATTTCTTATTTATGGAATTTATTTGTAACCCCTGTGTTTTCTATTCTAATGGTGTCATTCATGAACCATCGGTGAAGGTATGTAGCTGGAGGGTGTCGTTGGTATAGGGGCTCACTCGGAGGGTCACTATAACTTCTTGGTATACATTTATTTCTGACGGAGTGTTAAAATCTGGAACGGTACACACGCAGGATAAGGATTAGCGCGAAGTTTTATCTCTGACATATATTTGAAGTTCTCGAGTTTTGGCTACGTGACCACGCAATAGGCCTCTGGCTCGATTTGTTCTTCTTCAAATAAGGTCGGCAACGAGTTATGAATAAACTTTTATAATGATTCTTTCTGATCCATTCTAAGACATATTATATATGTTGCACCAAATAAGAGAGAAGATTAGATGTGTAAGGGGAAAATGTGACTATAGGTCACGGAGGATATTCAAGATCATGAAATATTCTGAATTGAATTAACCCAATCCTTGCCGCTGAACTTTGACGATATCTCAACCATCCTGCTCTAAAAGGCTGCAAATGACAATTAAAAGTAACACAATGATATTTTCAAAAAGAAATATCTGTGCAAATTAAGCATGAATCACTAGGCATTTTTGTTATACAAATATGTCTCTGAGTGGGAGGTTTGAAACTTTCTATAGTAAAATAGAACAAAACCATAACCTATTACCCTGACTTGAAACTCGTTGTTGCATGCTTGTTGAGCTCGCATTATAAGAGGTTATTATAAAAGGTTATATGGGGCCAGGATGAATTGATCAATGCATCATAAGAGGTTATTATAAAAGGTTATAAGAGGCCAGGACGAATTGATCAAATAGTCGTCCTAATTACAGATGACCGAGAAGAAGAGTTGCTCCAACGGCTCGACTAACAAATGCAGCATATGCTACATAGACAGTGTCAAACAATTAAATGTTCCAAATGATTCATTCAAAGTGCAGAAAGGAAACAGTTACCTTAAATATGATAATCTCAACCAACACATATGATAATCTCAACCAACACCTGGGGTGTTGTTTTGGATTAATTGTAGTCATTTGAAAAGAAAATAGTTTTAATGCTATGAATTTGAACCGCACTAACCAATATCAACGCATAAATATTATATTGATTCGAGAAATTGGCTCAATAAAATTTGCATACACTAATTGGAGACAGCTACGTAGATAATTTTCATGAATACATTAATGTTTGGTTCCTGCCCAGCGATTCCAAAAACAGTAGATAAGAAAAGAGTTTTCCTTATGCACTGTTCAAGAGGCCAAGAGCGTAATTCTATGTAAGTACCTCTTCTTGAAGATCTTGAACAGCTCAGCTAATCTCCTCCGTCCGTTTGCTGGCTTAGGCCCCCAGGGGAAGAAAGATAAAGCCCCATTGGAGGCCTGGCCTAGTAAGGAATGAACTTTCAGGGAACTTCATTATTTTCACTCGGCCATTTATACGATTTCTGCTTGATCGGTGAGACGGCTGATCGTTTCTATGCGAGTGAGACGATCGATCGTTTCTGTGTGAGTGAGACGGCTGATCGTTTTTGTGCGAGTGAGACGACCGATCGTTTCTGTGTGAGTGAAGCGGATGATCGTTTTTGTGCAAGTGAGACGTCGATCGTTTCTGTGTGAGTTAGAGGACCGATCGCTTCTGTGCGAGTGAGACGACAGATCGTTTCTGTATGAGTGAGACGGCTGATCGTTTCTGTGCGAGTGAAACAACCGATCATTTCTGTGTGAGTTAGACGGCTGATCGTTTCTGTGCGAGTGAGACGACCGATCGTTTGTGTGTGAGTGAGACGGTCTGGTGTGAAAAGAATTTAGGGAAACGATGTTGGTTTAAGATTTATTTACATAATTAACTGTCAAGAATTGACCTATGCAAAAATTTCTGTCACTTCTATTGATTTATTAATTGGATATTTGGTTATATCTTCAAGTAACACGACAATGTGGCAGCCGTGTTAATGTGGTTTATTTGTATTTACCACGATGCTTCTGAGTGCAAAAAAAAAAAATGTAATTTGGTATGTTGCGTTTGCCGTCAAATATGTTTTATTCATTGAACTAAGAATCAAATTTGACAATTTTCTTACATATATCCATAATGTGTAAAAATTTAAAACCCGCCGTTTTAAAGTAGCTGCATCGTATTTTTCCAAAACTGTTTTTCATTAACATCGAAAATATAAATGCGCCCAGATAAATAATAATATTGTAAATTGTATGATCTTATCATGGTAAGCAAGAAAACAAGAGAAGGTGCTCGAAAAACATACTAAATTCATGGGAATTTTCACTTGAAATGATATTTTTGCTCTTTTCAGTTCTTGGTTTGCAACACTGAATAACTGAGGTTATATTATTAATTTCCTGAATGGGAAGGGTTTCGACCAGTAATTTCCATGTTCACTGAGTTCGAGCTTCAATTTTTGCCAAGGTCGAGATTCCGTGTTCGCCAAATTCGAAATTCCATGTTCGCTAAGTTCGAAATTCTATGTTTGCCAAGTTTGAGGAAAAAAACTTATTCAGGTCCGGAAAATTGGACAACGTTACCGAAACAACTTAACATGGAGCAATTTCTGGCAACTTTGACAGAGTCCGATGAACTTGACAGGAAATGCATGCATTAAAAGTTCTTCAGAGAATGCAGTAAAGATGCAATCCTAACACGTCAATTATCAAATGTAATTATTATGCAACAAATTTTTATTTCAAAACTGAACTGCAACTATGAATATGCTGGATCCATGTACAAACAAACTTTTCGAGAATGATCGCAAACAATATCAACAATTGATTGAACACAAAGGACCACGACTTTGAAAAACGATCGACCGTGAAAAAGGTTCAGAATTCGAAACGGTCAACCATTATTTCACTTAATGTAAAGAATTCATCGACACGAGAAAAATTCCCAGTTTAAAATAGACACGTCAATATATTTTTTATGTACACTGGAATGATACATGTTTTTGCAAGTTATTCCAACTGCGCGAAGCCCCATGAAAAAACAATACTCCGAACGGTGTATTCATTCATTGCATGTGTGTTTGCAGGTACCCGATCAGTGAGTTGCATCAATGGAAATAAATCCGTCCCATTCCTAGATTGAGCTGAACTCGAATGACGTAACACGCTCGGACGGATTCCTGATGCGGGCAGAGTGGGCGGCTGCCCGTGGGACTCATTACACAATGGAGCCTCAACACATATAAGGGGATATTATTATAGGATGGCGCACGTCCGAAATTCATAATTGACTTGAAATAAATTTATGAGGCTCCCATCAATAATCATTGCTGCATGTTCGTCTGTGGCTTATGAGCAAGATGACCTTTTGTCAATTGTCGGTGCTAGAAGATGATACTTGTTTGATGGAAGGGAGTGGATGTATTTCACATTGTCAAAAGTATGTCAACAGAGAAAATAAACCACTCGAAAATAGCACGTCTACGTGTGTTAATGCAAGGCATTTGACTTGATATCGCGAAAACGCATATGAGTGTGGAACTGTTGCATCTTCAATCGTTTCATTAGATTTGTTTAAACATAACATACTTCTGTGGGTCACAAAAATATTAAATAAAGCAATAGTTCATGAACCTATACCTGAAATATACTGAATTGTAACATATATTGCTGTACGCAATACACGGTCCGGAGTTTTTCTATGTCGTATATGCGTTTAAAAACAATGAGAGCTTACATCGGTTGACAAGGCTATTTTGCAGACAAGTAGATTCGTACTCCAAAATTTTGAGACACTGTTTCCCAAAAGCAGGACACTGCAGGGCATTTAATCGGCTTCAGTGTGCTGCTATTTCCTAGGGGAACATGATGAGCTTGAGTGTTTAAATAAAATGAGCTTAACAAGTAGAGACGGTGTTTAGTGAACCGAATTCACAGGTCCTGACTGAATTTTTATCCAAAAGGATCCCATTTGGATCCAAATGATCATCTCAAACACTGAAAGGGTATTTTGTGATAAAATTTTAATTCGACTGAAATAATTCATCAAATGCTTTTGAGCATCAATTTTCTTCCCGAATCTACCATTATAATTCAATTTTCGAAAGTGTGGTATATGTCAATAATTACATCTAGCGTTGATTGTTGGAAAAGAGCGAGCTCGTGACTTTCACGTACCTGACTGGAGCTGCGATCTTGCTAGCCATGCACAAATAGCATACCGACTCCAGAAACAGACTTTTAGGGCAAAAGTTCGAATATATTTCTAATTTCAAAGCATTGGCAAAAAAAGAGACGATATAAATTAGCGCTCTAACACGTCTATTCAATTAAAATTAAATAAAGCCTTTAAAAAAAAAAAAACTGAAAATCTGATTGAAAATCTTTATTTCAAAAAGTCTCTGACCAGGTCCAATACGGGTACGAAACAGCCCTGATAGCTTTTGGGACACAAGTATCCTAAGATTTCTCTGGGAGCAGTTAACACGGATCACATTTTCTGTGAATGGGAACACCAACTTATGGACGAACCTTTTCGGATTATGCTTGATGGGGTCAATCCAGCAGCGTTATATCTCATGGCCTACCAAAATTACGCTGGGATCAGTCGGTCAACTTCAAATGGTTTTCTGCCATTTAGGCCACATCCCCTCAAACTACGAAGATGGCTAGTTGATACCATCCTTAGTGGTCATTAAATAATCGACTTCAGATCCAAGGTGTTCTATGAGAATATAATAACTACGTTTTTCTCAGCAATGAAGGAGAACCTAGAATCACTTTATTTCGTCACATATTGAGTTGAATTGGAGCTTTCCAACTTCTGGTCAAATTAATAAGTCAGCCTATGTCTTCATATTTGTGCAACCATAGAACGCGGGACACTCGAACAACGCAATAGTACTAGACAGTATCTCGAACAACCAGATGTCAGACAGCAATTGTGGCCTTACCATGCAACATTTTGGTCGCATGGCGGCAGAAACAAATATAAATATGAAAGTACAGAATAATGTTAATAGAAATACACTATTCCATGTCATATAACCAGCCTGAAGTAGCCCATTTTGCTTATGGGACACAAACTTTCCCGTTTAACGGAGTTTGTGTTGATTTATTTATTTTATTTATAACACTTTCATGAAATTCGTGGCATTTGTTCACGGTTTATAAAGAGTGGTCTAGTGTAGGAGAAACAAAATTGGAACAAGTTGTATCTCAGTCGGTCGGGTGGAATAAGCTCTACAAGCAGCACTAATAAATTTGCTTCGCTCCTGATTTAAATTGGCTCCTGACACAATGTTGGTGGAAATAATTTAGTTATTTTCTGCAATTCTGAATTTCAAAAAAGTCTTTATCTGTACTTGAAACCAATTCGATCAATGAGAAAAGTTCTTTGCTAGGAAAGATTCTTCTAACTGTGCAAATTCAACGTGAAAAAAATTATACTCGTGAAGTAATATTTGCTATAGGTCACGCATATTTTCATCTTTCCATCAGCTTTATCATATATCAACTGCGTTGATGGAACAACCCTGAGATCCCGCCAAAAAATTCCCGTAGATTTTTTATTTCCCGTCATTCAAACATTTATGGCACCTATTATTGGAACATGAACGATGTCTCACGACAATCATATGGACTATTTTCATGAAAAATTACTTGAACACGTCAGAATCCTCTTGTTGGTCGGTTTTTAAGTAGTTTTTGTCTGAATTTAGGTTTGGGACATACATGTGTGAGCGGAGAAACAATGTCACTCAGATATATTTTGAGGTATGGCTGGGGCTTGACAAGGATGCTGCCCCGAGGCCTTGACACGTCTAAACTCGTTCATGACAACACGTGTGACCTTTTGTGATCAGCTTTAACGTTCCGAGGACATTCACGAGAGAAAGTTTCTTGTAGCAAACGTGCAGCATCAAACGAATGATTTTCTTGAAAAAAAATTATCTTGAATTTTATTCCAGGGTAACATTATTCTTGCACCGAATAAAATATCGTACTCGGAAATAAAAATGTCAAACACGTTAGAGGTCTATGGTAACGGTATCCATGTCTTCTAGATATTGGTTTATCCGGGTTCCCAAAAAGTTCAAGTTGAAAATACCATATTTCTCGTGCTATTAACACTGCCCAGATAACTAAATACGCTTCATCGGAACTCCATTCTATTGCATGTTTCATTTTGCTGAAATAAGGCTTCTTATAGGCCCTGGTACTTTAATATTACAGGGCAAATTGAGATTATTTTTGTGAGGACGCTAAGACTTTAGTCTCTGTGTCACAACACCACATGGCCATTTTACATTTCTTGAAAGATAATACATTCCTTTCCCCTGGCCGTTTGCACCTAATGTTTTCATCTGTCCTGCAAGGGGTGTGGGTCGTGTTTATTTGTAGGTATTTCATTGCAACTGTGCAATGCATTTTGAATTCAAATAGATTGTTTCAAATTTTGATTCATTTCAGAGCCCTAGTCGTCATTAATAAATTAAAAATGTATTACGGCACCTGTTTTACAAGTTTTTGATGCAAAGAAACGTGGGCAGGGAATCAATTAAATTGAAAAAAGTAATGCATGGACTTGTACAAGCACATGACTTTAGTGGTATCCAACATGGAAAACATTCATATAGCTAATCACAAATTGACAAAATTCGCGACCACTAAGCATTGAGCGATTGAACCCAATACTAGTGTATCCAAGTCTCTGTTATGCTGAACAACACAAAGTGAAACACGAGTTGAAATACAAAATAAAACTCGGCATGATAAGAGAGAAATTCAACGAACCTTAATAGTGATCGAAACACTTATTGCATTGAAAGGATTTTTTCACGAAGCGGAACCAAGTAGGAGATTCCATTCCTCTTTAATGATACATATAAACTTCAAAGTCTGATCGGTTCCTGTAGCAACAATGACAATGTTTCCAAATCTAAAATGTTTGTTGGTATTGGAAGATTATTTTGGACCTCAAGTGCAAGTAAAGTTGATAATAGATGTCTATGATTTGTTTATTGAAGTGTTTTATTCGGTCATAAGTCAACGCTTTAAATTTTGATGACTTGTTTCAAATATTAGACAAATGATGGAACTTCTGACATGGTTCGCTGGGGGACCGTCCAAGTTTACATCGAAGATCAACAGTTTGGAAAATAAATTAATTTATGTACTACACATGGGTGAGGATGGCCCATGGTGCAGTGGTGGAGAGAGCACTGATGGATTTTGTGCTGATATCGAGGAGAGTGGTGGGGAGGCTGTTGGATGTGCGGGTGTTGAGGGGGGAGGGTGGAGGAGTGTCTGACCATCTGCTGGTGGAAGGCAGATTGAGAGTGGAGCAGAAGTGGAAGGGCAACAAACGAGTGGGAGGAGGAAGAGAGGTAGTGAAAGTGAGTGGACTGAATGTGAAAAGTAGAGCCGAGGAGTTCCAGCAGGCGTTGAAGGAAGAATATGGCAACGTGAGAGGACAGGATCTGAGAGATGTGGAAAAGAATGGGGGACGTTAAGGGATGCGTTGCTGAGATGTGCGAAGAGGGTGTGTGGTGTGCGCCGTGTGGGCGGGTGCAGGAGGAAAGGCTGCGAGTGGTGGAACGAGGAGGTCAAACT
>SDVV010010777.1:0-16111 GCA_016164225.1 Gammarus roeselii
CCAACAGTCTTCACATTGGCGACACCACGCAAAATTTTAATTTCAATCAATGGCGGATTCCATCAATATATTTAGGACAACGATAAAGAAAATCTAACATGAACTAATTTTTCTATCACAGTCGGTATTACTTGTAGCAGCGAAGTCACATCTCAACCTAACAGGAAATATCCACAACAGAGCTTTGGTACACACTATGAAGCAAGCTCCGTTGTAACGATATGAAAAACAATACAAAGAAAGTGATAACAAACACTTACGTTACAATATCAAAATTCTTTGTCTAAATCGATTCACTTCACTAAATTTTTGCTAGAATTTCCATTCCACAGCTTCATAGTGCTGCTTCCTTAGAGGAGCGCGTGAGGATGCTCTTCCAAGAGGGCAAAACTTTACCATTTAATGTACGGAGAGAGTTTATTTTTTCAGTAAGAAATGGAATTTGAAAAAAAATCAAAAGTTCTTCGATTTTAATCATAGATTAATAAAAGTAATCAGCACTAAACCTTGAAATTTAATGCAACTGTGATGAAGCTCTAAAATGTTGAATAAAGGGGCTACATAGAGCGGATGACAATCAAGCAGGCTGACTCAATAAAAAAAGGAAGGGCATAGGGAAACAAATAGTATCAATTTAAAAATGCCCCCATTTATTGAAATGT
Source organism: Gammarus roeselii (assembly GCA_016164225.1). Taxonomy (NCBI): domain Eukaryota; kingdom Metazoa; phylum Arthropoda; class Malacostraca; order Amphipoda; family Gammaridae; genus Gammarus; species Gammarus roeselii. The sequence continues at coordinate 663 of SDVV010010777.1, forward strand.
GGCTACTTCAGCTAGTGAACGAAAAAAAAAAGTTATTTGTTCCTGTAATAAAGTTGGCTCGATCTTGAAATAACGTGAGTGCCAGGCTTCATGACCAGAAAATATCTGGTCATGAGAGCATATACCACATTTCTAATAAAAGAGGGTAGGAAAGAATGTTGTGTAACGACAAAAGTTCCGATAACAACACCGAAGATCTTCATAACAAGAAATGTTAGTCATCCAAGTATTTCAAAGCTGAAAAAATTTGGACATCACATTCATTAGTGTTACATATGTTTTATGAACTGGATGATAAAAAATGAGCGACACGCTTTGGAAAAAATGACCTCCGATTTATGTTAGAGTTACTCTGGCAATCTCAAATATGTAATACGTGCGGAAGGGAATAGTGTATTGACAAGGGACCAGAGTCCATTTAGCATTAAGGCAGGCGAATGTTTACTCTGTATCAAAAGCACTTCAAACTTGGATATTTTTAATTTGGAGCTAAAATAAATTCAAATAATGATCATCAATAAACAATATTGTTTCAAGGTCACCCATGATGCTGAACACATGAATGTCTTGGATATCAAAAGTTTTGTAAGGGCAACTCTCTGACAGGCGAGAGAGCTGCCCTTACAGTTTTGTAATTCATTCAGGTACACTTGGCCTGGCTAGTCCAATCACTGATACTGGTTATGCAGCTTCGAAGGTGAATGTGTTTAGTTTGTCTTTTAATAAATCCATTATAAAACGGTGTTTTATTCAATTAAACAATGCAATAAAGATCCCTTGATTTAAATCGGGTTCGGAACACCCTTTGTTTGCTTAAAAAAATACAACGAAATTTTTCCGCAACTACATACTTTCCCATTATATTAATATGTTGTCATTGTTCCACGGCATACATATAACACAATATACATTATTGGAGTTCGAGGGTCCGAACTGGTCCAAATAAAGGACCATTTTGCAGGTCAATGATAAGTGATGACCAGCATAATAAAAAAAGTGACAATAAACATTGACAACGACACGCTCAAACTTTCCAGTCAATTATTTCCACCAATGTTTATAAAAGATAACTGTTTTCCAGAAAGATCTCGGTCCCCTATGCATAGCATACTTTCATACACACAGTACAAGCACCAGACTTGCTTCAGCCACCACCAGTCGCCACTCTCTGTGTAATAGCCTGCACGGGCCACCTACTATGAAGTGTCTGGCACCCGCTATTCACTGCCGAATAATGACCGGATTTATGATTCCCAGGAGTGAAAGTCGTAATCAGACGAACGAGAACTGTTATCATTTCATTATGTCTTTTGGCCGTAATGAGAGCACGGGGACGCAAAAGTCTCATAAACATATAGTCTTCAGGAGGTGAAGGACGCTGGGGATAGACGGAAAACGCTTTAATGTTTTTAATGGGCCCAAAGTATAGGGACAGGAGGATGTGTTGGAGAAGCAGTGATGTATTATTGTCCGTGTGAGGTCTAGGATTCATTGGTAACGGCAACTTACATAAAGCAGTGTCTTACAGCGGCGAATGGCGTCACTAAGGCGTTAGAACTGTTATTATGAAATAATGTCCGTGTGAGGTGTGGGATCTTTGAACTTACGCTCATTTCCGTATGGTAGTGTCTTCCAATGGTCAGAGTGAAGTAATGTATTCCACCGGTGATGGACTCAGCAGAGTGAACGAGCCGGTGAATGACAATGAAGAAAAATATTGCCAGTTTACTCATCATTCTGAAATTTACACGAACATGTTTCTTCAATACGGTTTAGGACTCACTAATAAATGAAGTTGGATCCAAATTCAGTTAATAGTTTGGAACATTCAACGGTGTATTACTTTATTAAATATATTATTTCAATGTAATACGATGGACGATATGTAGCTGTGTTATAATTACGATCCGTTTTTTGTTGCTAAGATAATCGATATTCAGGCACACCGTAGAGCAAATAATGAGTATTCATTTATTATTCATATCCAATCAAGCCTCCTTCAACTCTGCCTTTTTCAGAAAAATACACGGAATTTATAAGGGAAGAGTTGAACAATTTTATCTTGTTTCTATATCGTTTTCCCGTTTCTTTTTAGCATTTGGAGTAAATTTTGTCCAAATATTCAGTACGATGAACTACTTGCCATGTCTGTTCATGTATTGCATGTGGGTTCTTTTTGTTCTCATTGTTCAATACTGTTTGCTTACATAAATTTTACGTTGTATTTTAATAACAAATAATTAAATCAAATAATTCATCCAAGGGATCAACAGTTCACCGTTGGGATGGAGGACGATCCGTTCCTCTCGCTACCCATTTATTGGAGGACGATCCGTTTTAGGACGATCCGTTCCTATCGTAAACCATTTATTGGAGGACGATCCGTTGGAGGACGATCCGTTCCTATCGTAAACCATTTATTGGAGGTCGATCCGTTGGAGGACGATCCGTTGGAGGACGATCCACTGGAGGACGATCCGTTCCTATCGCAAACCATTTATTGGAGGTCGATCCGTTTCTTCTCACAACCCATTCATTGATTGATGTTGCAAGCACCGCTTATCATTTCGGGAATGAAACCATATATAATGTGATTACTGGTTGATCGGATGTCTTACGCAACACAATTGGATTGATCAGAAGAAATCCGTACCCAGTGATGTCTCCTGTGATTATATTCTAGCTTTACCTCATTATAGGTGTTGATATTACACCTGCTTGGTCGGATGGCTGGTGAAGTACAGCTATTCTAAAATATTTTGGTCAGGTATAATTAAACATTTCATTCTAGTTCAGCCTGACGTTGCCATTCAGCAGCTACTAAAATTCTGGCAAAAGACGACCAACTATCAACAAAATTTCCCTGTGCAAAATTGCTCCATTTTGTCTTGTGCAATTATTCCGGTTTCTAAAGAGAACAACATCGAAAATACATTTCAAAATATAATATTATAATCTGTTACTTTTATTACGGCACCAATTAGCAGCAAAATGTACAAATACCCATTGATTTTAATATTGGTGTGGAAGATTTAATAAGGGCATAAACCCCATATCTGCATGGTCACCATGAACAGTATCTGCACTACACGCACGTGCTGAGTCGTCGAGAGCGGCCACTAGATGGCAGCTTATGAGCCTGGTTTAGTGTGTCTGCGAGCAACAATCATCAGACTCGATCAGTTCCGTAGGGGCATCCTTCGCTGTCCCACAACTATGACTTCCTTCCTTAAAACATTTGGGGCTCCAGGTGGTAGAAGAGAGGAGGTCTGGAGCAGCACCGAGGAAGATATCTGGAGCAGCACCAATGAAGAGGTCTGGGGCAGCACAGAAGAAGAGGTCTGGAGCTGTAACGGGGAAGAGGTCTGGAGCAGCACCGAGGAGGAGGTCTTGAGCAGCACCGAAGAAAAGGTCTGGAGCAGCACCAAGGAAGAGGTATGGAGCAGCACCGAAGACACGTCTGGAGTACCACCGAAGAAGAAGTTTGGAACAGCATCGAAGAAGAGGTCTGGAGCAGCACCGAAGACACGTCTAGAGTACCACCAAACACTCTCGGACAGAAAAAGATGACGCTGTAGAGATTGCATCCTGAAATGTTTGGGTCCAAAAATTGTTTCGCACAATTTTTCCCGCTATAAATTATCGTTGAGGAATACTAATACGACAGAAAAAATCACCATCGAAGGCTAGTTGAGGAAGTACGTCTAGGGCAGAAATTATTTTGCATTGCATATATTTGTTTAACTGTGGATTTGTCTGGACGACGCTTTGTCTGGACGACGCTTAGACGCTTAGCTGACGCTAAGCGTTTGACGTAGCATTCCTATCAGCAGTCGTTGCAGTAAACGGGCCTTGGATTGCCTCAACGACGTGTCGTTGGCTAACGCTAAGAGAATCCTTCCCAATAAATATCGGTGTAAAAAAACAATTAACACGTAACATTATTCCGAAAGAATCGGTGTAAGGGAAATAGGTACTAAACGCAATTCCACAATCAGCGCATTCACTATTTGCCTCGATCGCAAACGTCGTTTTTCGTATTTATATTCTTGCCTCACAGTTGCGGTGAAAAATATTCAGATAGAATAGCTTACGGCCCTAAACACTTTCTGGCAAGAAATTTTGCACATTTGTTTCAGAAATGTCTGAAATGTCGATGATCTCGTATGTACTTGTTCAGTGTATGAACTTCACTTATGTACTGGCTCAGTGTATGAACTTCACCTATGTACTTGCTCGGTGTATGAACTTCACTTATGTACTTGCTCGGTGTATGAACTTCACTTATGTACTTGTTCAGTGTATGAACTTCACTTATGTACTTGTTCAGTGTATGAACTTCACTTATGTACTGGCTCAGTGTATGAACTTCACCTATGTACTTGCTCGGTGTATGAACTTCACTTATGAATTTGCTCAGTGTATGAAATTCACTTATGTACTGGCTCATTGTATGAACTTCACCTATGTACTTGCTCCGTGTATAAACTTCACTTATGTACTTGTTCAGTGTATGAACTTCACTTATGTACTTGCTCAGTGTATGAACTTCACCTAAGTACTTGCTCAGTGTATGAAATTCACCTATGTACTTGCTCTGTGTATGAACTTCCCTTATGTACTGGCTCGGTGTATGAACTTCACCTAAGTACTTGCTCAGTGTATGAAATTCACCTATGTACTTGCTCTGTGTATGAACTTCCCTTATGTACTGGCTCGGTGTACGAACTTCACTACGATGCATTTTCGTGTCATATATCTTACTTGTCAGAATAAGTACATTTTTAGTGAAATCTTCATGCCCTATCTTGCGTCGTGTATATTCTGGCAACGCAAAATTCCACAAGATATCACAATGTGTTTTTATTTAGTTTCATCACTTAATAAAGTGTTTTTAAAGAGTAACTGAGCGGATTGGGCTCAAAACTCAACTTACTGATTTACTAGGCATCAAACTGTTAGACGCCAAGCTTAAATACTACTGAGGAAGCTCTGGAAGCTGATTTTAGTGTTGGGAAATCGGTCACTGTAGGTTTCCGAGCTTCATGGTGTCATGCCTGACCAGAAATAAAAACACCAGTGAAACCTTTTGTATGTTCTGGATCTGAAAAATATTCGATTCCGTGACGAATCCAGACACAAATTAAAAAAAAAGTAGCTGCATCTGTCTGGGCAACCAAAGGACCGACACAACATGCCTGGAGTTAGAACCTGGTGCATGTAACTGAACGTTGTTGCGTTGTGTACTTTTGCCGCTTCAGAATCACTAAACTCGTGTCATTCATATATGAACAAGTCTTCAGCCACAAAAAGGTTTGAACAAGCATATGTGAAGATAGACCTCAGTCAGTACATTTTTGTCAGCAGCCCATCTTTCAAGGATACCATTAAAATATTGTAAATATAATTATATTTGTCCGGGTAGAATATTTTTTTCAAGTGATCCGCATAGCGAATTTGATCAAAAAATGTCTTCTTCATCGTATTGTGATGCGGCAAAATTCGTGCAGGGTTAATATTTTAGAAAGATAATCGACTTCTGGATGGGATCTTACATTGATTGTCGAGCATGCACCCATTACACTGAACGATGCAGTCCGTCCCTTCTGACAACTGCAACAGAAAGTGGGTGTTCAGGGCGGTGGGAGATGCGGGCTATTTGGCAGGGGGGGGGGGGGGGGTCCATACGTGCGATGGTACATCCTAGTGCTTCTGTGGGACGATATCTCCTCCAAGAAGATGCTCGCTGCGGCAGTGAGCAAGAGTCAATTTTAGGGACAAAAAAAAGTTCCTCCTGATATTGTTTGTGAATGATACTTTTCAGCTGTGATACGGCGATGTTCAATTCAAATTCGAACAGCGATGTATGAGAGTCGTGTATTCTTCATCACTGTGCACTTTTAATACGGTATCAGTTACATGTCAGCCACATCACCACATTGCATCCTAAACTTTGCTTATGATATTCGTCCCAAGTGTGTAATTTCGACCATTTTATAGTAAATAGCTACGAATCATATTGCGTACAAAGACAGGAGACATTCCTTCATTTTATTCAAAACAGAAGGACCTTGAAAATAGATTTATGTTATCTTCATCAGCATATTTTGGCAACTCTAGAGCTTAGCGGGCAACAAACAAACAATGATCAGCGGGATCATCAGTGCAGGTCGATTACGATCAAGCAACGGGGAGCACGGCATTTTTTTTTGTATAAGAAAAGAATTCAATTCAAAATTGCTGAAAGGCGTACAAATACTTTGAGTAAAAAATGAACTATTTCAAACAACTAATAGGTTATTAATTGATTTTATTCAAAGCCATCTCTACTAGAAAAATGTTTTACCTGAAATAAACATGAATAATCTACTGTAAACTTAGTAATATTTAATTTTGTTGGATTACAAACTGACCTGATGATTTTGGCCGCAAATAAACAACAATATTCAACGTTAATGTCTTGAAGTATTTGTTTATGCTTTATTTTGGGTAAAGAACTCCTGTTAAAAAAATCCTCGATTGTTTTATTTGCTGCAAAATAAAATCGTGATTGTAATGGTTTCCGGGGCTGCTCGGGATAGATAATATGTCATACACAACACTATCGGTCGGAATAAATAAAGCACCATTTATAACGGCTGTTAAAATAGAGCTGACTAATGCTAAAGTTCCTTTACCTAATGAGCGTCAGTAGAAATCCTTCGAGCAAGGACATTTCGGATGATGTTTTGACTGAATGTTATCTGTTGGTGTTCCACACTATAAATTGGATCATGCAATTGAACTTGTTTTATACATGTCGAATTACGCCTTCCACGTAACAGGTACGTTCAAAAGCCTTTGTGATTTCAAAATCATTACAGAACATCCTATCACCCTGTAATGTAATCAACAGCGGTGACCTTTCAAACAAGTCATTACTGTAGGATGCGTGTGCCAGATACACAATAATGGCGAATTGTCCCTCTGTTATTGCTGGGAAATCTGTCGCGGTTTACCAACTGTTATTTATTTCTTGCAATAAAATTTGCATATTGATATTGGCTGCAACACAGTTCAGGCTTGCTTGCAATGCAGCTACGAGTAGGAATTTACCGTTATGATTGTGACCAATAGGAATATTTTCATGGGTTACTACACATTCGACTAAACAGGCTCGTCCAATAGTCTGGTTAAATCTCGTTTTCACCAATTACCAGTAGCATAATCCCCGAACAACGCTCCTCCATCAAACTATTCGGATGAAATGACTGCTCCTGGTACTCAATGTTTGCGCGTTAACCCTTTGTTGCCAGGAACTACGGAGCGCAGCGGCAAATTATTATTTGTTCCACCAATTGCATTTGCATATTGATAATGGCTGGAGCGCTGCCTAGCCATCTGTATATTAAGAATGGCTGGAACGCTGCCTAGCCATCTGCATATTGATAATGGCTGGAGCGCTGCCTAGCCATCTGCATATTGATAATGGCTGAAGCGCTGCCTAGCCATCTGCATATTGAGAATGGCTGGAGCGCTGCCTAGCCATCTGCATATTGATAATGGCTGGAACGCTGCCTAGCCATCTGCATATTGATATTGGCTGAAACGCTGCCTAGCTATCTGCATATTGATAATGGCTGGAACGCTGCCTAGCCATCTGCATATTGATAATGACTGGAGCGCTGCCTAGCCATCTGCATATTGATAATGGCTGAAGCGCTGCCTAGCCATCTGCGTATTGAGAATGGCTGGAGTGCTGCCTAGCCATCTGCATATTGAGAATGGCTGGAACGCTGCCTAGCCATCTCCATATTGAGAATGGCTAAAGCGCTGCCTAGCCATCTGCATATTGATAATGGCTGGAGCGCTGCCTAGCCATCTGCATATTAAAAATAGCTGGAACGCTGCCTAGCCATCTGCATATTGATATTGGCTGGAACGCTGCCTAGCCATCTGCATATTGATAATGGCTGGAGCGCTGCCTAGCTATCTGCATATTGATAATGGCTGGAATGCTGCCTAGCCATCTGCATGTTGATAATCGCTGGAGCGCTGCCTAGCTATCTGCATATTGATAATGGCTGAAGCGCTGCCTAGCCATCTGCATATTGAGAATGGCTGGAGCGCTGCCTAGCCATCTGCATATTGAGAATGGCTGGAGCGCTGCCTAGCCATCTGCATATTGAGAATGGCTGGAGCGCTGCCTACCCATGCTTGTAAAGATTACGCGGCGGAGATCACTCACCCCCATTCGCAAGTCCTTTAAAATACTGAAGCAATATCGAAGATTACATGCGAAAGTCTATCGTACAACACACTGACCTACATTTTACTAACGAGAAATCATCGGCTAGACCAAAATATGAGAGAGTTCCAATGTGCATGACATGTTTTGTGAAAAGGTCTGCATTAAAGAGCCCCGAAGTTACCGTCTAATTCATGTTACTTCCACAAGGTCCCGCAATCAGAGTATTAACAGGCATTCGTCGAAAGAAGATTTTCCTCTTCGACTTACAAACATCAGCGCCTTGTATGGAAATCTGATCCAACAGTGACACAACTTTAATCCCACGTCTGATGTGTGTTCTACCGATTCAGACACAGAGCCCATAATATTCTCGGGTAATAATCAATATTTAACAATGCCTGCATTTCATCTTGTCATTGACGATGATTGAATTATTTTTCTTTTCATTTCATTGCTTCGTTTGCATAGTGACTGCCATTTGACTTCTTGTTACGTTTTTTTAGCGCTGTTTAAATAATCAATGGTGGCGATGAACGGTTTCGCTCGTTGTAAAAAGTTCAGATATTGTCCTGCAGCATTTTATTCAACATTTCAACATCAGACTATCAAGCATTTTTATCTAATATCTGTGCCAGTTACAGATTGTGCTTTTATATCCCAGTTTGTCGTAAATCATTTGCGTGAGATGTTAAAACAGTGCATATCGAAACCAGTACGCTATGTGGGGTGGCAGAATAAAAGGCCACTACTGATTTATACTCTCTACTTAATTTAGTTAACAGAGAAATTATTTGGAAAATTCACCTGCTCCTCTAGAATCGAAGAGTCCAATTCATGAGATCGTGTATTTTAATGACACGCGGTGTGGAACTGGAGCTGCTGACATTAGTCTGACTGCATTTGAATGACATGCGGTGTGGAACTGGAGCTGCTGACATTAGTCTGACTTATCACGCTGCAACGTAGTACGTAGAATGCCCTTCCCTGTTCATGCTTCTGTCAGAGTCATCCTTCACTCGGTCAACACCATATCAAGTAGGAATAACCTTTTTGCTACACCCAATTTTGGTTTGATTGTAGAAACTTTTGCTTGCAGTTGCAAGATTGTTAAACCTTTTGCTTGCATTTGCAGGATTGAAGAATTTTTTGCTTGCAGCTACAAGATTGTAGAACCGTTTGCTTGCAGTTGCAAGATTGAATAATCTTTTGCTTGCAGTTGCAGGATTGAAGAATCTTTTACTTGCAGTTGCAAGATTGTAGAACTTTTTGCTTGCAGTTGCAAGATTGAAGAATCTTTTGCTTGCAGTTGCAAGATTGAAGAACCTTTTGCTTGCAGTTGCGAGATTGAAGAACCTTTCGCTTGCAGTTGCAGGATTGAAGAACCTTTTGCTTGTAGTTGCAAGATCGAGAGACAAATTGCTTGCAGCTGCAAGATTGCAGAACCTTTTCCTTGCAGTTGCAAGATTTTAGAACCTTTTGCTCGCAGTTGCAAGATTGAAGAACCTTTTGCTAGCAGGTGCAAAACTGAAAAACCTTTTGATTTCAGTTGCAAAATTGTGGAACCCTTTTTTCTGAACCATCGACTGGCCACTCATGTTAGTTCACAGGCTTAGATGAAGCATCATCTTTGCATTTCTTTGCATTTCTTTGCATTTCAGTATCGCAACTCTGAGCAACATTTCTCACAATTTCAACAATGCTGAAATGCTTGTTATGAAGATGCGAGGAACATAAACCCTGAAGTGAATGTTGGTTTTGTGAGACCATTTCATCGGTTGACCAGTTTGCTAGGATCAATACGGAGTGGGATTCTTCTGTGTTGCCATTAGTGATCTATCTGAGATAGATCTGTACCATACAGCAACTTATGATGCATTGATACGAGCCCCAGACAGAACCTACTTTATGCTGATCAATATTGGGTGAACTCGATCGAGCAAACACATAACAAACTACTACGAGGAACTGGTTAGGGTTGAAAAGTGCTATGACTCCTAGTTCCTTCCTCTAGTGCATGTATTTGATATATGTTCGTAAATTTGAAGGAAGACCACAAACGCTTTTTCCGCCTTCAGTTGTTCCATGATGCCCACAATCTTGCTGCTAGCAAGCTAGTAAAATTTTGGACAATCGCAGGGTCCATTCGTACGGTATCTAATTTTGAATGAAATTAATGTTAACACAAATTGAGTGTTGTCAAAAGATTATTCCTACTTGCTGACGTGTTGACCGACTGAAGGATGTCCGTCAGTAGCATGAACCGGGAAATACATTCTACTAACTATGGTTCACTGAACACTGACAAGGCCGGAGAAGTGGTGATAATGGTCTACCCAAAGACAGTTCTTTGCAGTGGTAAGAGTATGTGAATTGTTGAAATAATTGTCTCATAAATAAACAGATTGAATGAAAAAACATAGATGAATGATGAGTGTAAATTATAACGACCTTTTTATTCTAGCACACTAAATAGCACCCTACATAAATCTCATATCGAACAGTTTATTTTTGAATGTTTAATCAAAGCACAATGTGTAGCTGGCAGAAATATTACATAACAAAGATTGAAACTCTGGTGTTGAAATGGTAAATCAATAGACGCAATACAATTTTTTGAAATTCCTACATTGAGCGCCAATTTTTAATTGATAACAATGATCACATCAGGTGCGAGAAATAAAATTAATTAAAAATCTTTGGGAACAAAGAGTCGATTGATGGTCACTCTGCCAACGAAGAAATGAAAAAAATGTATATCAATGCCAAAGGCATGAGTGGCATGCCCGTGTGTTAAATGAGGATTATTTGAGAATAGCATGGACTTGGTGACTGCATCAATAGAACGCACACCAGACATGATATTAAAATCAGGCAACTGTTTGATTAGATTTTTTTTTGTGATTTTCGTGATATGATTTTTGTGATATGAACAGTCAACTCTTCTTTCGAGGAGATCCATTCAATAGTATGATTGCTTTGCCTTGTGTTTTTATAATGCATTTCACTCTTTGACTGACCTAACGAAACTTTGGTTCTCTGTAATGTGGACCATGAAATTATAACTCATAACCATTTGAACTCTCTCTAAATGGTATTTACCTTATGCCTTCCAGTAGTGAAATCTATGTCGGTGTCATGGACGATACACTGTCGTCACGTAATCTATGTCGGTGTCATGGACGATACACTGTCGTCACGTAATCTATGTCGGTGTCATGAACGATACACTGTCGTCACGTAATCTATGTCGGTGTCATGAACGATACACTGTCGTCACGTAATCTATGTCGGTATCATGGACGATACACTGTCGTCACGTAATCTATGTCGGTGTCATGAACGATACACTGTCGTCACGTAATCTATGTCGGTGTCATAGACGATACACTGTCGTCACGTAATCTATGTCTGTGTCATGAACGATACACTGTCGTCACGTAATCTATGTCGGTGTCATGAACGATCCACTGTCGTCACGTAATCTATGTCGGTATCATGAACGATACAGTGTCGTCACGTAATCTATGTCGGTGTCATGGACGATACACTGTCGTCACGTAATCTATGTCTGTGTCATGAACGATACACTGTCGTCACGTAATCTATGTCGCTGTCATGAACGATCCACTGTCGTCACGTAATCTATGTCTGTGTCATGAACGATCCACTGTCGTCACGTAATCTATGTCGGTATCATGAACGATACAGTGTCGTCACGTAATCTCCAATATTGCATCAGTATTGTGGAGTGTTTTCGAATAAGTCTGAGCAATTTCCGACTCGTAATATTTTCTAGCACAGCCTGGCAGCACTCCCGTCATTATCAATATGCAAATGCAACTGGTGGAACAAATAATAATTTGTCACTCCGCCAAATATATCTTGGCAACAGAGGGTTACCGTGCAAACATGAAGTACCAGGAGATGGCATTAAATCGGGATGGTTTGCTTGACGAGCGTTGTTTCGGGATTGTGTTGCAGCAAATTTGTGTAAACATGATTTACCCAAAACTTTGGCCGAGCCTGCTTAGTAGAATGTGTAGTAGCCTATGAAAATATCCATAATGGACACTTATAAAACGAAAAATTTCTACTCATGGCTGCATTACAAGCAAGCCTGGACTGTGTTCCACCCAATGCCAGTATGAAAAAATTGGTACAGAAACTAAATAACAGTTCGTGAACCCCGCCAGATTACCTTACAATAGCCTGAAGGACAATTCTCCGATATTGTGTTCCTGGAGCACGCTTCTCACAGTAAAGACCTGTTCTGGAGCACGCTTCTCACAGTAAAGACCTGTTCTGGTGCACGCTTCTCACAGTAAAGACCTGTTCTGGTGCACGCTTCTCACAGTAAAGACCTGTCTTGGATCACGCTTCTCACAGTAAAGAACTGTTCTACAACACGCTTCTCACAGTAATGACCTGTTCTGGTGCACGCTTTTTACAGTAAAGACCTGTTCTGGTGCACGCTTCTCACAGTAAATACCTGTTTTGGTGCACACTTCTCACAGTAAAAACCTGTTCTGGTGCACGGTTCTCACAGTAAAAACCTGTTCTGGTGCATGCTTCGTACAGGAAAGACCTGTTCTGGTGCACGCTTCTCACAGTAAATACCTGTTTTGGTGCACACTTCTCACAGTAAAAACCTGTTCTGGTGCACGGTTCTCACAGTAAAAACCTGTTCTGGTGCATGCTTCGTACAGGAAAGACCTGTTCTGGTGCACGCTTCTCACAGTAAATACCTGTTTTGGTGCACACTTCTCACAGTAAAAACCTGTTCTGGTGCACGGTTCTCACAGTAAAGACCTGTTCTGGTGCATGCTTCGTACAGGAAAGACCTGTTCTGGAGCACGCTTCCGACAGTAAAGACCTGTTCTGAAACTTGCTTCTCACAGTAAAGACCTGTTCTTGAGCACGCTTTTCACAGTAAAGACCTGTTCTCGAGCACGCTTCAAACAGTAAAGACCTACTCTGTAGCACGCTCCTCACAGTAAAGACCTGTTCTGGAGCACGCTTCTCACAGTAAAAACCTGCTCTAGAGCACGCTTCTCACAGTAAATACCTGATCTGGAGCACGCTTCTCACAGCAAAGACCTGATCTGGAGCACGCTCCTCACAGTAGCGACCTGTTCTGGAGCACGCTCCTCACAGTAACGACCTGTTCTGGAGCACGCTCCTCACAGTAACGACCTGTTCTGGAGTATGCTTCTCACAGTCGAGACCTGCTCTGGAGCCAATGCTGTTCCTTTGTATCCCAGGGTTATTGGATGCTCAGTAATGATACGAAAATAACACCAGTCATTGGAACGAGCCTGTTCCGTGAAATGCCTTATTTGGTGGGTATAAAGCAAATTAGATTGCCTTATCATATGCATGGCACAGATCACCAACAGACAAATCAACGGCCAAACCAATAGCTGCAAACACGTGGTTCATATACAATATATATTTTTAGTTTTGAGCTGTGTTGCCTTAACACTCGGGAACTTGTCATATTCAGTTAAAACAACCACCGGGGGGGAGTTTCCAGGTCGAAGGATTCGCATTGACTCTTGTTTGGTGGAGGTACAAAATTATTAGTCAGCACTCTTTTACCAGCCGTGCTAAATGGTGTGCTTTTATTTCGAACAATACATGCTGTTGTTGTGTGTGACTGCTGTTGTTGTGTATGACTGATGCTGTTGTGTATGACTGCTGTTGATGTGTATGACTGCTGTTGATGTGTATGACTGCTGATGATGTATAGGACTGCTGTTGATGTGTATGACTGCTGTTGACGTGTATGACTGCTGTTGATGTGTATGACTACTGTTGATGTGTATGACTGCTGTTGTTGTGTATGACTGCTGTTGATGTGTATGACTGCTGTTGATGTGTATGACTGCTGTTGATGTGTATGACTACTGTTGATGTGTATGACTGCTGTTGTTTTGTATGACTGCTGTTGATGTGTATGACTGCTGATGATGTATGACTGCTGTTGTAGTGTATGACTGCTGTTGATGTGTATGGCTGCTGTTGATGTGTATTACTACTGTTGATGTGTATGGCTGCTGTTGTTGTTTATGACTGCTGTTGATGAGTATGGCTGCTGTTGATGCATATGGCATATTATCTGACCCGAGCTACCCCATGAAAAATGTTTCAATGTCGATGATCTAGATATCAATATCCTTTTCACAGTAGAGATGACATGGAATACAGATAGATGACCCTTCGGTAGTTCTAAATCACAATTACAATTTTTTCTGCTCCAAATATTTGTTGGTTTTCAACAATTTGAAATTGAATTCGCTTCTCATACACAAAATGCCCTGCGCTGATGCCTCCCGCTGATCAATGTATGTAGGCAAGGACACGGTCACGCAGCCGTTATTGCTAATTTGAAGAGATGTCAAGTTAGGCTGATGAGGGTAACATACTTTTTTTTTAACTGTGAAAGAATGCCTTGAGTCATAGTTTGAGATGTGATTCATGCTTTTCATTTGAAATTATCGTAACTTCAAATAAAAACCTACCAAATTTAAATCCTAACCAATCAGAGCTTACGATACAATGTTTGATGTAACTGACATATAGAGGACATCGTATTACGAATTTAACGTTACTTTGAACATGTTCTGGGTGTTCACAGTAATGAAGACATACCTAAATCTCATATAGCGCGATTCGATTTAGAAAGACCATCGTCGTCTCACCGCTGAAAAATATCACTCATAAACGATGCTTCCATTCCCTGATGATGTATATGTTCCTCATATAATTCAAATGGAATATCATGAGTAACCCCATTTTTCCTTGATGTTTAAACTTGTTTGATGCCTTAGCGAATCTCATCTCAGGAAGATGCACCGTCGCACAGAGGCACTAGGATGTTCCATCGCACGTATAAAGTCATTTCCCACACAACACGCATCTTCCACAGCCTCGAGTGATGGAGCAATAAGGTTTAGAACCGTTTAATGTGGTGCTCGAGGAATGCTTTCTGCAGCAGTTTTCAAAAGGGACCGCCGAGAGCATTTAGCGTGTTGGACCGCCGAGAGCATTTAGCGTGTTGGACCGCCGAGAGCATTTAGCGTGATGGACCGCCGAGAGCATTTAGCGTGTTGGACCGCCGAGAGCATTTAGCGTGTTGGACCGCCGAGAGCATTTAGCGTGTTGGACCGCCGAGAGCATTTAGCGTGTTGGACCGCCGAGAGCATTTAGCGTGTTGGAC
>SDVV010010778.1:0-16111 GCA_016164225.1 Gammarus roeselii
AACTAGAACAACTGAAACACCTAGAACAACTAAAACACATATAACAACTGACACACCTAAAACACCTACAACACATAGAACAACTAACACCTAAAACAACCAAAGCACCTAAATAACTATAACAACTATAACAACTGAATTAACTAAACAACTAAAACGACTATAACAACTAAAAACAACTAAAACACCTAGAACACCTATAACACCTAAACCCCTACAACAACTATAACACATATAACAACTTGAACACCTCTAACACCTATAACAAACAGAACACCTGAAATAACTAAAATAACTTGAACAACTAAAACAATTATAACAACTAGAACAACTTAAACAACTAGAACACTTAAAAAACCTAAACAACTTAAACACCTAAAACAACTAAAACACCTTAAACAACTAAAACAACTAGAAAAATAAAACACATAAAACAACTATAACAACTAAAACAACTAAAACAACTAAAACAACTATACCAACTAAAACAACTAAACCAACTAGAACAACTAAACACCTGAAACAACTAAACACCTAAAACACCTATGACAACTAAAACACATATAACACCTGAAACAACTATAACACCTAAATCAACTAAAACACCTATAACAACAATAGCACATAAAAAAACTAAAACACCTGTAACACCTAAAACAACTGAAACAACTATAACAACTATAACACTTAAAACAACTACAACAACTAAACAACTAAAACAACTAAACAACTACAACACCTAAAACAGCTAAAACACATATATGAACTAAAACAACTACAACAACTCAAACAATTTAAACAACTAAAAACTGAAACAACTAAAACAACTAAACAACTGAAACACCTGAACAACTATAACACCCAAAACACCTACAACACTTAGAACACCTATACCACATAACACACCTATAACACCTTAAACAACTATAAAACCTATAATAACTAAAACACATATAACACCTTGAACAACTATAACACATAAAATAACTAAAACAACTATAAAAACTAAAACAACTATAACAAATAAAACACCTACAACAACTTAAACACCTAAAACAACTAAAACACCCATAACCACTAAACGCCTATTACAACTACAACACATAAAACAACTATAACACATATAAACCACTAAAACACCCAAAACAACTATAACAACTGAAACAACTATAACAACTAAGACAACTAGAACAACTATAACAACTAGAACAACTAAAACAACTAAAACAACCATAACATCTAAAACAACTAAAACAACTATAACAACTATAACAACTAAAACCACTACAACAACCAAAACAACTATAACAACTATAGCACCTAAAATAACTATAACAACTATAACAACTAAATTAACTCAAACAACTATAACAACTAAAACAACTTAAATAACTATAACAACTAAAACACCTACAACAACTAAAACACCTATAAAACAACTAAGACACCTAAAACAACTAAAACACCTAAACAACTAAAACACCTAAGACAACTGAAACATCTAAAACAGCTATAACAACTAAAACACATAAAACAACTAGAACACCTTAACCAACTATAACACCTAAACCAACTAAAACTCATAAACCAACTGAAACACCTAAACAAGTAAACACCTAAAGCACCTAGAACAACTGAAACACCTATAACAAATAAAACGACTAAAACAACTATATTAACTAGAACAACTATAACAAATAAAACAAATATAACAACTAAAACAACTATTACACCTAAAACAACTAAAAAACTAAAACAACTAAACAACTAAAACGTCTAAACAACTAAAACAACTGAAACAACTTAACAACTGCAACAACTAAAATAACTGAAACAACTATAACAACTGCAACAACTTAAACAACTAAAAAACAACTATAACAACTAAACGACTAGAACAACTAAAACAACTAAAACAACTAGAACAACTATAACAACTATAACAACTAAAACAACTAAAACAACTAAATCAACTACAACAACTAAAACAACTAAAACAACCAAAACAACTGAAACAATTTTAACAACTATAATAACTAGAACAACTAAAACAACTATAACAACTAAAACAACTTAAACAACTAAAACAACTCAAAACAACTTGAACAATTATATCAACTAAAACAACTAGAACAACTAAAACACATAAAACAACTATAACAACTAAAACAAGTATAACAACTAAACACCTATAACAACTAAACACCTAAAACAACTAAAACACCGAAACCAACTAAAACACCTATGACACCTATAACACCTAAAACATCTTCAACACCCAAAACAACTATAACACCAAAACCAACCAAACACCTAGAACACATACAACACTTGGAACACCAGAAAACACCTAAAACACCTACAACGCCTACAACACCTGAACACCTAAAACACCTAAAACACCTAAAACACATATAACACCTAAAACACCTAAAACAACTATAACAACTAAACAACTAAAAAACTAAAACAACTAAACAACTAGACCAACTAAAACAACTAAAACAACTAAAACAACCTAAACAACTAAAACAACTAAACAACTAAAACACATAAACCAACTAAAACAACTAAACAACTAAAACAACTATAACAAATACAACAACTAAAACAACTAAAACAACTAAAACAACTAAAACAACTAAAACAACTTAAACAACTAAAACAACTATAACAAATACAACAACTAAAACAACTAAAACAACTAAAACAACTAAACAACTACAACACCTAAACCAACTAAAACAACTAAACAACTAAATAAACTACAACACCTATTCCAACTAGAACACCTAAAAAAACTAGAACACCTAAAGTAACTAGAACAACTACAACAACTATAACAACTATAACAACTAAAACAACTAAAAACAACTAGAACAACTGTTACAATTAAAACAACTATAACAACTATAACACCTAAAACAACTACAAAAAATTAAAACAACTGAACAACTTTAACAACTAAAACCACTAAAACAACTAAAACAACAATAACAACTATAACAACTAAACAACTAATACAACTGAAACAACTATGACAACTAAAACACCTACAACAACTTAAACACCTAAAACAACTTTAAACACCCAAAACCACTAAACACCTATAACAACTACAACACATAAAACAACTATAACACCTAAAAACCACTAAAACATCTGAAACAACTACAACAACTAGAACAACTATAATAGCTAAAGCAACTAAAACAACTGAACCAACTAGAACAACTAAAACACCTGAAACAACTAAACAACTAAAACAACTAAACACCTAAACCAACTAAAACAACTAAAACAACTAAAACAACTAAAACAACGAAAACAACTACAACTTCTATAACAACTAAAACACCTAAAGTTTACTAGAACACCTACAAAAACTATAACAACTAAACCAACTAAAACAACTAAAACAACTGTAACAACTAAAACAACTAAAACAACTATAACACCTAAAACAACTTCAAACAATTAAAACAACTAACAACTAAAACAACTATAACAACTATGACAACTAAAACAACTAAAACAACTTAAACAACTAAACAACTAAAACAACTAGATCAACTAAACAACTAAAACAACTATAACAACTGAAACAACTTTAACAAATAAAACAACTAGAAAAACTAAACAACTAAACAACTAAACAAGTAAAACAACTACAAACAACTAAACAACTATAACACCTAAATCAACTATAACAACTAAAACAACTATAACAACTAAAACAACTACAACAACCAAAACTACTATAACAACTATAACAACTATAGCACCTAAAATAAGTATAACAACTATAACAACTAAATTAACTAAAACAACTAAACAACTAAAACAACTAAAACAACTATAACAACTAAAACAACTAGAACTACTAAAACACCTATAAAACAACTAAAACACCTAAAACGACTAAAACACCTTAACCAACTGAAACACCTAACCAAGTAAACACCTAAAACACCTGAAACAACTAAAACACCTAAAACAATTATAACAACTAAACACCTAAACAACTAAGACAACTAAAACAACTGAAACCACTAAACAACTATTACACTTAAAACAACTAAAACAACTAATCCACTGAAACAACTAAAACATCTTAAACAACTAAACAACTAAAACAACTAAACAACTAAACAACTAGAACAAAAACAACTAAAACAACTAAAACATTTAGAGTAACTAAACAACTAAATCAACTAAACAACTAAAACACATAAACAACTATAACAACTAAAACAACTAAAACACCTAAGCCAACTAAAACACTTAAACCAACTAAAAACCCTATAACACCTGTAACGCCTATAACACCTGAAACACCTACAACACCTAGATCACCTAAAACAACTAGAACACTTACAACAACTAAACACCTAAAACATCTAAAACAAATATAACACCCATAACAACTAGAAAAACTAAAACATCTTAAACAACTAAACCAACTAAAACAACTAAAACAACTGGAACAACTAAAACACCTAAAACAACTATAACACTATAACAACTACAAACAACTAAAACAACTTTAACAACTTAAACAACCATAACAACTAAAACAAATATAACAACTAAAACAACTAAAACCACCAAAACCAGTAGAATAACTGAACAACTAAAACAACTAAAACAACTAAACAAATAAAACGACTAAAACATTTATAACAACTATAACAAGTAAAACAACTAGAACTAAAACACCTTTAACAAATAAAACAACTAAAACAACTATAACAACTAAAACAACTAAACAACTAAAACAACTCAAACAACTAAACAACTAAAACAACTAAACACCTAAACCAACTGAAACAACCAAAACAACTATAACACCTAAAACAACTAAAACTTCTATAACAACTATAACACCTAAAGTAACTAGAACACCTACAAAAACTATAACAACTAAAACAACTAAAACAACTATAACAACTAAAACAACTGCAACAACTAAAACAACTATAACACCTAAACAACTTCAAACAAATAAAACAACTATAACAACTAAAACAACTAAAACAACTAAAACAACTAAACAACTGAACAACTAAAACAACTAGAACAACTAAAACAACTAAAACAACTAAAACAACTAAAACAACTAAAACAACTAAAACAACTAAAACAACTACAAACAACTAAACAACTATAACACATAAATCAACTAAAACAACTAAAACAACTATAACAACTAAAACAACTACAACAACCAAAACAACTATAACAAATATAGCACCTAAAATAAATATAACAACTATATTAACTAAAACAACTAAACAACTTAAACAACTAAAATAACTAAAACAACTAGAAACAACTATGACAACTAAAACACCTACAACAACTATAACAACTATAAAAACTATAACAACCAAAACACCTACAACAACTAAAACACCTAGAACAACTAAACATTGAAAAACAACTAGAACACCTTAACCAACTACAACACATAAAACAACTATAACACCTAAAAACCACTAAATAACATATAACAACAATAACAACTATAACAACTAAAACAACTAAACAACTAGAACAACTAGAACAACTAAAACAGCTAAAACAACTACATCAACAATAACACCTACCACAACTAAAACAACTATAACAGCTATAACAGCTAGAGCAACTAAACAACCAAAACAACTATAACAACTAAAACAACTAAAACAACTAAAACAACTATAACACCTAGAACAATTATAACACCTAAAACAACTAGAACAACTAGAACAACTAAAACAACTGAAACACCTATAACAAATAAAACACATATAACAACTGACACACCTAAAACACCTAAAACACATTCAACAACAAAACACCTATTACAACTAAAGCACCTAAAATAACTATAACAACTATAACAACTAATTTAATTAAACAACTAAAACAACTGCAACAATTAAAACAACTAAACAACTAAAGCACCTTGAACAACTAAAACACCTATGAAACAACTAAAACACCTAAAACAATATAAACACCTACAACACTTTGCTACTACATTAAACACCAGAAACCACCTAAAACACCGATAACACCTACAACACCTAAAAACCTAAAAAAAACTAAAACACCTAAAACAACTATAACAACTAAAACAACTGAAACAACTATAACAACTAAAACAACTATAACACCTAAAACAACTACAAACAACTAAACAACTATAACAACTTAAACAACTAAAACAAGTAGAACAACTATAACAACTGAAACAACTAAAACAACTAAAACAACTAAAGCAACTGAAACAACTACAACAACTAAAACAACTAAAACAACTAAGCAACTAAAACAACTAAAACAACTACAATAACTATAACAAATAAAGAATCTTGAACAACTAAAAAACTAACAACAACAAAAAACTAAACAAACTAAAAACAACTAAAACAACTATAACAACTATTACAATTAAAACAACTAAAACAACTATAACAACTAAAACAACTAGAACAACTAAAACAACTAGAACAACTAAAACAACTAAAACAACTAGAACATCTAAAAAACTAAAAAACTAAAACAACTAAAACCACTGTAACAAATAAAACAACTAGAACAACTAAAACAACTACAACAACTAAAACAATTATAACAATTATATAAACTCTAACAACTATAACAACTACAACAACTCTAACAACTAAAAAACTAAAACAACTATAACAACTAAAACACCTACACCAACTAAAACACCTAAAACAACTTAAACACATATAACAGCTAAAACAACTACAAACAACTATAACAACTATAACAACTAAAACATTAAAACAACTATAACAACTAAAACAACTATAACAACTAAAACAACTAAAACAACTAGAACAACTAGAACAATTTGAACAACTAAAACCACTAAAACAACTAAAACATCTAAACAACTAAAACAACTAAAACAACTAAAACAACTATAACAAATAAAAAAATAAAACAACTACAACAACTAAAACGATAATAACAACTATATAAACTCAAACAACTATAACAACTAAAACAACTACAACAACTATAACAACTATAACAATTAAAACAACTATAACAACTAAAACAACCATAATAACTAAAACACCTATATCAACTAAAACAACTAAAACAACTATAACAACTAAACAACTAAAACAACAAGAACAACAAAACAACTATAGCTACTAATACAACTAAAACAATAATAACAACTAAAACAACAAAAAAAAAACTATAACGACTATAACACCTATAACAGATATAACACCTAAAACAACTACAACAACATAAAACATCGTGAACAATTTGAACACCTATAACAACTAAAACACATATAACAACTGACACACCTGAAACACCAAAACACCTGAACAACTAAACACCTAAAACAACTATAGCACCCAAATTAACTATAACAACTATAACAACCAAATTAAATAAAACAACTAAAACAACTATAACAACTAAACAACTAAAACACCTAGAACAACTAAAACAACTATAAAACAACTAAACCAACTGAAACAACTAAAACACCTAAAGAACTATAACACCTCGAACAAATAAAACACCTAAAACAACTATAACAACTAAAACACGTAAAACAACTATAACACTTAAACCAACTAAAACACCTTAACCAACTAAACACCTAAACCAACTATAACACCTAACCAAGTAAACACCTAAAACAACTAAAACACATAAAACAACTATAACAACTGAACACCTAAACAACTAACCCAACTAAAACAACTAAAACAACTAAAACAACTAAAACAACTAAACAACTAATACAACTAAAACAACTAAACAACTATAACCACTAAAACAATTAAAACAACTGAACAAATAAAACACCTAGAACAATTAAAACACCTATAAAACAAGTAAAACACCGAAAACAAAATAAACACCTGAACCACCAAAACACCTAGAACAACTAAAACACCTAAAACGACTATAACAACTAAAACACATAGATTAACTAGAACACCTAAACCAACTAAAACACCTGAACCAACTAAAACACCTAAACCAACTAAAACACCTAACCAAGTAAACACCTAAAACACATAAAACAACTAAAACACATAAAACAACTATAACAACTGAACACCTAAACAACTAAGACAACTAAAACAACTAAAACAACTAAAACAACTAAAATAACTAAACAACTAATACAACTAAAACAACTAAACAGCTATAACCACTATAACAACTAAAACAACTATAACAACTAGAACAACTAGAACAACTAAAACAACTAAAACAACTTCAACAACTAAAACAACTAGAACACCTAAAACCCATAAAACACCTATAAAAACTGAAACAACTAAAACACCTACATCAACTAAAACACTTGAACCAACTAAAAAATCTATAACACCTAAAACACATAAAACACATAAAAACCTAAGCCACCTAAACCACTCACAACAACTATAACACTTATAACAACTGACACACCTGAAACACCAAAACACATGAACAACTAAACACCTCAAACAACTAGAGCACCAAAAATAACTATAACAACTATAACAACCAAATTAGTTAAAACAACTAAAACAACTATAACAACTAAACAACTAAAACACCTAGAACAACTAAAACAACTATAAAACAACTAAACCAGCTGAAACAACTAAAACACCTAAAGAACTAAAACACCTAGAACAAATAAAACTCCTAAAACAACTATAACAACTAAAACACATAAAACAACTAAAACACCTAAACCAACTAAAACACCTTAATCAACTAAACACCTAAACCAACTAAAACACCGAACCAAGTAAACACCTACAACACCTAAAACAACTAAAACACATAAAACAACTATAACAACTGAACACCTAAACAACTAAGACAACTGGAACAACTAAAACAACTAGAACAACTAAAACAACTAATCAACTAATACAACTAAATCAACTAAACAACTATAACCACCAAAACAATTAAAACAACTAAAAAACTACAACACCTATAACAACTAAAACACATATAAAACAACTAAAACACCTAAAACAATATAAACACCTGAACCACCAAAACACCTTGAACAACTGAAACACCTAAAACAACAATAACAACTAAACACATAGATTAACTAAACACCTAAACCAACTATAACACCTGAACCAACTAAAACACCTAAACTAACTAAAACACCTAACCAAGTAAACACCTAAAACACCTAAAACAACTAAAACACATAAAACAACTATAACAACTGAACACCTAAACAACTAAGACAACTAAAACGACTAAAACAACTAAAACAACTAAACAACTAATACAACTAAAACAACTAAACAACTATAACCAATAAAACAACCTAAACAACTTTAACAACACTAACAACTAAAACAACTAAAACAACTAAAACAACTAGAACACCTAAAACCCATAAAACACATATAAAAACTAAAACATCTAAAACACCTACATCAACTTAAACACCTGAACCAACTAAAAAACCTATAACACCTTAAAAACATATAACACATAAAACACCTAAGCCGCCTAAACACTCACAACAAATATAACACTTAAAACAACTATACACCTAGAACACCTAAAACAAATATAACACCTAAAACAACTATAACAACTAAAACAATTAGAACAACTAAAACAAATTAAACAACTTGAACAACTTAAACAACTAAAACAATTATATCAACTAAAACAACTAAACAACTAAAACACCTAAAACAACTAAAACAACTTAAACATTTATAACAACTAAACACCTAAAACAACTAGAACACCTAAAACACCTTAAACAACTATAACAGCTGAACCAACAATAAACACCTAGAACACCTGAAAACACCTGGAACACCTAAAACAAGTAAACACCTAAACTAACTAAAACACCTACAACACATAGCTACTACATAAAACACCAGAAACCACCTAAAACACCGATAACACCTACAACACCTAACACCTAAAACACATATAACACATAAAACAACTAAAACAACTAAAACAACTATAATAACTAAAACAACTATAACACCTAAAACAACTACAAACAACTAAAACAACTATAACAACTTAAACAACTAAAACAAGTAGAACAACTATAACAACTGAAACAACTAAAACAACTAAAACAACTAAAGCAACTAGAACAACTACTACAACTAAAACAACTAAAACAACTTAGCAACTAATACAGCTAAAACAACTAAAACAACTATAATAAATAAAACATCTTGAACAACTAAACAACTACAACAACTAAAACAACAGAAAACATCTACAAACAACTATAACAACTATAACATCTACAACAACTAAAACAACTATAACAACTAAAACAACTAGAACAACTAAAACACCTAAACCAACTAAAACATCTAAACAACTAAAACAACTAAAACCACTGTAACAAATAAAGCAACTAGAACAACTAAAACAACTACTACAACTAAAACAATTATAACAACTATATAAACTCTAACAACTATAAAACTACAACTCTAACAACTGAACAACTGAAACAACTATAACAACTAAAACACCTACACCAACTAAAACACCTAGACCAACTAAAACACATATAACAACAAAATCACCAAACAAATACAAACAACTATAACAACTATAACAACTAAAACAACAGGACAACTATAACAACTATAACAATTAAAACAACTAGAACAACTAGAACAACTAGAACAACTAAAACCACTAAACAACTAAAACATCTAAACAACTAAAACAACTAAAACAACGATAACAAATACAACAATAAAACAACTACAACAACTAAAACAATTATAACAACTATATAAACTCAAACAACTATAACAACTAAAACAACTATAGCACCTAATACAACTAAAACAATAAAAAACAACTATAACAACTAAAAACAACTAAAACGACTATAACACCTATAACAGATATAACACCTAAAACAACTACAACAAAATAAAACAACAAGAACAATTGGAACACCTATAACAACTAAAACACATATAACTACTGACACACCTGAAACACCTAAACACCTGAACAACTAAACACCTAAAACAACTAGAGCCCCAGAAATAACTATAACAACTATAACAACCAAATTAACTAAAACAACTAAAACAACTATAACAACTAAACAACTAAAACATCTAGAACAACTAAAACAACTATAAAACAACTAAAATACCTGAAACAACTAAAACACCTAAAGTACTAAAACACGTAGAACAAATAAAACACCTAAAACAACTATAACAACTAAAACACGTTGATTAACTAAAACACCTAAACCAACTATAACACCTAAACCAACTAAAACACCTAAACCAACTAAAACACCTAACCAAGTAAACACCTAAAACACCTAAAACAACTATAACACATAAAACAACTATAACAACTGAACACCTAAACAACTAAGACAACTAAAACAACTAAACAACTATAACCACTAAAACAACTAAAACAACTATAACAACTAGAACAGCTACAACAACTAAAACAACTAAAACAACTAAAACAACTAGAACACCTAAACCCATAAAACACCTATGAAAACTAAACAACTAAAACACCTACATCAACTGAAACACCTGAACCAACTAAAAAATCTATAACACCTAAAACACATATAACACATAAAACACCTAAGCAACCTAAAACACTCACAACAACTGAAACACTTGGAACAACTATACACCTAGAACACCTTAAACGAATAAAACACCTAAAACAACTATAACAACTAAAACAATTAGAACAACTAAAACAAATTAAACAACTTGAACAACTTAAACAACCAAAACAATTATATCAACTAAAACAACTAAACAACTAAAACACCTAAAACAACCAGCAACTTAAACATTTATAACAACTAAACACCTAAAACAACTAAGACACCTAAAACACCTAAAAAACCTGAAACACCTAAAACAACTATAACACCTAAAAAAACTAAAACACCTACAACACATAGCTACTACATAAAACACCAGAAACCACCTAAAACACCGATAACACCTACAACACCTAAACACCTAAAACACCTATAACACCTAAAACAACTAAAACAACTAAAACAACTGAAACAACTATAACAACTATAACAACTATAACACCTAAAACAACTACAAACAAATAAAACAACTATAACAACTTAAACAACTAAAACAAGTAGAACAACTATAACAACTGAAACAACTAAAACAACTAAAGCAACTAGAACAACTACAACAACTAAAACAACTAAAACAACTAAGCCACTAAAACAACTAAAACAACTAAACAACTATAACAAATAAAACATCTAGAACAACTAAACAACTAAAACAACTAAAACAACTAAAACAACTACAAACAACTAAAACAACTATAACAACTAAAACGACTAAAACAACTATAACAACTAAAACAACTAAAACAACTAAAACAACTAAAACAACTAAAACAACTAAAACAACTAAAACAACTAAAACAACTAAAACATCTAAACAGCTGAAACAACTAAAACAACTTAAACCACTGTAACAAATTAAACAACTAGAACAACTAAAACAACTACAACAACTAAAACAATTATAACAACTATATAAACTCTAACAACTATAACAACTACAACAACTCTAACAACTAAACAACTAAAACAACTATAACAACTAAAACTACTAAAATATTCAAAACAACTCAAACAACTATAACAACTAAAACACCTACACCAACTAAAACACCTAAAACGACTAAAACACATTTAACAACTAGAACAACTAAAACAACTACAAACAACTATAACAACTATAACAACTAAAACAACTAGAACACTATAACAACTAGAACAACTAAAACAACTAGAACAACTAAAACAACTAGAACAACTAAAACAACTAAAACAACTAAAACAACTAAAACATCTTAACAACTAAAACAACTAAAACAACTAAAACAACTATAACAAATAAAACAATGAAATAACTACAACAACTAAAACAATTATAACAACTATATAAACTCAAACAACTATAACAACTACAACAACTATAACAACTAAAACAACTAAAATAACTATAACAACTAAAACTACCATAATAACTAAAACACCTATATCAACTAAAACAACTAAAACAACTATAACAACTAAACAACTAAAACAACTAGAACAACTAAAATAACTATAGCAACTAATACAACTAAAACAATAAAAACAACTAAAACAACTAAAACAACTTAAACGACTATAACACCTATAACAGATATAACACCTAAAACAACTACAACAACATAAAACAACAAGAACAATTGGAACACCTATAACAACTAAAACACATATATCAACTGACACACCTGAAACACCTAAGCACCTGAACAACTAAACACCTAAAACAACTAGAGCACCAAAAATAACTATAACAACTATAACAACTAAATTAACTAAAACAACTAAACAACTAAAACAACTAAAACAACTATAACAACTTAACAACAAAAACACCTAGAACAACTAAAACAACTATAAAACAACTAAACCACCTGAAACAACTATAACACCTAAAGAACTAAAACATTTAGAACAAATAAAACACCTAAAACAACTATAACACCTAAAACAACTAAAACACCTAAAACAACTAGAACAACTAAAACAACTGGAACACCTAAACAACTAAAACACATATAACAACTGACACACCTAAAACACCTAAAACACCTAGAGCAACTAAACACCTATAACAACTAAAGCACCTAAAATAACTATAACAACTGAATTAACTAAAACAACTGAAACAACTCAACAACTAAAAAAACTATAACACCTAGAACAACTAAAATACCAATAAATGAAAACACCTTAACAACTAAAACACCTATAACACCTTCAACACCTTAAACGCCTATAACACATATAACACCTAGAACACCTAAACAACTAAAACACCTATAAACAACTATAATACCTATAACACCTTAAACGACTTTTAACACCTAAAACAACTATAACAACTAAAACAACTAAAACAACTATAACAACTAAACAACTTGAACACCTAAGTCAACTGAACAACTAAAACAACTAAAACAACTAAAACAACTACTCCAACTCAAACAACTGTAACAACTAAAAAACTAAAACAACTAAAAAACTAAAACAACTATACCAAATAAAAAAACTAGAACACATAAACAACTAAAACAACTAAAACAACTAAAACAACTAGAACAACTACAAACAACTTAAACAACTATAACAACTAAAACAACATAAACAACTAAACAACTAGAACAACTAAAACAACTAAAAAAACTATAATAAATAGAACAACTTGAACAATTAAACAACTACAACAACTAAAACAACTATAACAACTACAACAACTAGAATAACCAGTACAACTGAAACAACTAAACAACTAAAAAACAACAAAAACAACTATTACAACTAAACAACTAAAATAACTAAACAACTAAAAACAACTAGAACAACTATAACAACTAAAACAACTAAAACAACTACAACAACTCGAACAACTGTAACAACTAAAACAACTATAACAACTGCACAACAAAAACAAGAATAACAACTAAACACCTAAAACAACTAGACTACCTAAAAAACATCTAAAACACCACAAACAACTAAAACACCTGGAACAACTATAACACCTAAAACAAATATAACACCTAAAAACAACTATAACACCTAAAACAACTATAAGACATAGAAGAACTGAAACACCTAAACCAACTAAAACACCTTAACCAAGTAAACACCTAAACCAACTAAAACACCTAAACCAACTAAACTCCTTAACATCTAAAACAACTAAAACACCTAAACAACTAAAACAACTACAACACATAGAACAAATTGAACAACTAAAACAACCAAAACTACTGAGACATCTAAACAACTAAAACAACTGAAACAGATAAAACAACTAAAACAACTAAAACAACTAAAACAACTATAACAACTAAACACCTAA
Source organism: Gammarus roeselii (assembly GCA_016164225.1). Taxonomy (NCBI): domain Eukaryota; kingdom Metazoa; phylum Arthropoda; class Malacostraca; order Amphipoda; family Gammaridae; genus Gammarus; species Gammarus roeselii. Next base: position 14,982 of record SDVV010010778.1, read on the forward strand.
AAGAACTAAAACACATAAAACAACTATAACAACTACAACAACTCAAACAACTAATACAACTAGAACAACTAAAACACCTAAAAAAAACTACAACAACTAAAACAACTAAAACAACTGCAACACCTAAAACAACTTAAACACATATAACAACTAAAAAAAATGAAACAACTAAAACGACTAGAACAACTAAAACGACTAAAACAACTAAAATAACTAAAACACCTATCACAACTGGAACACCTAAAACACCTAAAACAACTAAACACCTATAACAACTGAAGCACAGAAAAACCATTATAGCAACTAGAACAACTAAATTAACTAAAACAAATATAACAACTAAAACAACTAAAACAACTAAAACAACTAAAACACCTATAACAACTATAACACCTAAAGTAACTAGAACACCTACAACAACTATAACAACTAAAACAAGTAAAACAACTAAAACAACTGAGACAACTAAAACAACTAAAACATCTATAACACCTAAAACAACTACAAACAACTAAAACAACTATAACAACTTAAACAGCAGAAACAACTAAAACAACTGAAACAACTAAAACAACTATAACAACTTAAACAACTAGGACAACTAAAACAACTAAACAACTAAACAACTAAACAACTAAACAACAAAACAACTAAAACAACTAAAACAACTATAACAAATAAAACAACTTGAACAACAAAAAAAAAAACGACAACAACTAAACAACTATAACAACTACCAACTAAAACAACAAAAAACAACTGAAACAACTATAACAACTAAAACAACTAGAACAATTAATAACTAAAACAACTAGAACAACTAATACAATTAAAACAACTGTAACCACTATAACAACTAAAACAACTATTTAAACTCCAACAACTATAACAACTTAAACAACTAAAACAACTATAACAACTAAAACAACTAAAACAACTAAAACAACTAAAACAACTAACAACTATAACAACTAAAACAACTAAAACAACTAAAATAGCTTAAACAATTAAAATAACTATAACAACTATAACACCTACAACAACTAAAACACCTAAAACAACTAAAACACCCAAAACAACTAAAACACCTTAACAACTAAAACACATATAACAACTATAACACCTAAAAA
>SDVV010010779.1:0-16110 GCA_016164225.1 Gammarus roeselii
ATGCCCATCCCGGAACATAGTCATGCATGGCCGTGGCTCTGTTACTCATAAAGACCCACACATACCCTGCCAACGTTCGCTACCCGAAGTATTAGGCGGATAGTCAGGATAAGTAACTGTCGCTAATTGTTATGTGTCATTTGAATACAGAGCAGATTCATTGTGTACTTCAAACCTCTATTAATATTTATTTGGTTGATACATGTTCCGGACAATTTTGCACTTATGTTCGTTCGTCTATAGATGTAAGATGCGCGTTACCGACATACTCGGTCACATTTTGTTTTTTATAATTTGCAATGAAATCCGTGAGGCAACTCAATCATATCCGATTGTCCTGACTTACCAAAGTTTTCGATTCGTTTACATTTATGTATAGATTTAAGATGGAAAACCTAATACCATACCATTTGTGTATGAATGAAGATTTTTATTTTATTTTTTGTTTTCTTTCATCATATAACCCGTAGTGAATTTGTTGTTTGCATTTAAGAAGCAATCATTAAACTCGAAACTTGATGGGAATTGTTCTCCGGTACTAAGGACTTTTTTTTTTTTAACAAATTACATGTTCGTAGTTCCATAGAAATGATCTTAGTTCTTTTTATGATCCTAGTGACTGCATGTTTCATTAGTTTTCAAATAAAATATATATAGCTATCGACTAATCGTTTCTCTCGAGTGTGCGCTCCTGATGGGCTTTCAAAATATCCCTTCATACGCCACAATCCATTCACCTTCTTCTAAAACACAAAACGTACGAGCCATCATGCACTGGCCTCACATTGAGTCTCCTCCTCCTATTCCTGTTCTAAACCTTGCAAAGCAAAGAATTCCGGCAAGGAAGTTTCCATGTTGCCCCATGGGAAGGCTATTTTAATTTGTTCTCCCAGAGTGAAACGAGGAAACATAATTTTTTTCTTCTTCTGAGCCCGGAAGGTGCGAATATTACCTCCCGGCCGAGTATGAGCAAAGCTCATAACCTGAACTTTGGGCATCGGGTCCGGAATTCCTTTGCGCTAATCAGAGCCTTGTAATTCATTCGATTAATAGATTTCTTAACAGGAATATTGTACATGAAACGTCAAATTAAATTTCATCCTTGCATAATCTTCATCAGCAGTATTAATTATCTTCCGCCTCGGCCTTACTTCAAAATATAGAATTATATTTTTAAAATATATTCTGCACTAGGAGGAAAAATCCCAAGCGTGACACTATTCATTAGACATATTTAGATACATATTCTTATATCAAACAAAAAAATATGTTTTTCAGTATGTACATCATAAACATAAGATTCGAGTATGTAAATCACAAAATTACGATTCTAGTGTGTGTATCGTGAACATAAGATTCCAGTATGTATATCATATACAAAAGATTCTGGTATGCATATCAAATACGTACGTTTATTCAACTTCACAGTTAAATTGTACTTTTTTATTCTTAAATTGTACTATTTTATTGTTACTCCATCATGTTTACATAAAAGAGTTGCAAAGTGCTCCGTCATGTGTATAACGGATACTTGATATAACCCTGAACTGTATCGAACTGGTATCCTCCATCAGCCGCACCGAGATCGTCAGTAATGAGAACCAAGTCAGATTATGATTAATATAGGAGTAAGAAAATCGGAGCATGATGTCTACTTTATGAGCCAAGCCTGGTTTAAACTATTGAAACATAAATTTACTCATACATATGAGAACGTGCATTATGTGGCAATTAGTAGCCTCATTATCCCGTAGGCCAATAATATACACACTGAAGTCTGTTAAGTGTACTCGACCAACGCACATCTTATAGAAACATTAAAAATCTGTACCGGGCCTTCCGTAGTACAGAAGTATAATATTATATACAAATTCATTATGAGTGGGCACAATATATTGACTTGCGGTATGATCTTTGGACCTGTCAACAAGTACACTGGAGGAGACTAAATATGACAAGGAAACGTACAAAACACGGCACTACGTCAAGCGCATTGAAAGTTTGATGTGACTGACTCGCCTTGTTCCCTTAAGTCACATGGATCAGAATATTGTGTATTCTTTATTTCGCATTCATATACTGTACAGTCATTCCTATTGCAAAAGTTCACATCAACAGGTCTTCAGAACAACTGTTGTCGTGCAATCCTTTCGTGTAACTATGAAAAGTGATTGAGGGCCTTTTTCAAGTTCTATATGATGAAGGTCTCACTAGATTAGTGTCAGTGAAATAGAATTGATTGGATCTTCGTGCTCAATTGTATATTACAAATTTTGAAACAAAAATCAACCCGTGTGTTGCAATCGATTGTTGGTTTGGTCATTGGAGAATACCGAATTGGATCCATACAACCAACATAACTGTTTCTCCAAAAATGTACCCATCTTTAGTGTGTTTGTATTCAAATTTTTATGATGAAATATTGTGAATTTGAATAACAATGATAGTTATAAGGATGAATCTTTAGCAGAATAATAAAAAAACACTTTATAAATATATGGTACCAACATATTCCCACATTCCGTCCATGAAACTAACTTTTGATGAAAATGGGTTTCTCAATTATAAACTATACAATGATGGCAAGTACGTATCATTCATATTCGAGGGGAAACGAAGCGCAGTGAACTCCGACGGGGAAGTGAGGTAATACACTGAGGAATTTAGTTCGGTTATGCTGTGTTAAAAAGGGATCGTTATGCGAGAGGAAAAGTAATTAGTGACGAATTCATGCTGCAAATAACATTTGGTGGAAAAACTAGTAATACTGTTAGTTACTCGAAACAATGAATAAGTATCTCTTCACTTGCTTCATAATTTCTTGCTGAACACGTTCCGCTTTGTGAGTCACGCCTAAAAGTTACTTGCTAACTAGTTTGTGTAGTTCTCTAACTGGGCTCGATGTTGAATAGAACAATTCAATCTTTGCATGACTGATTGGCAACTAGAGGCGTTACATCACAGACGGCCAATTAATGTGAACAAAAATAAATTTCATTATGTGTTCAAAATGGTGCGTTGCACACGTCAATGCACGTCTCGCCAGAAGAAGGAAGTCAACTATAAAAATATGACGAGTCGACCGAGAAAAAAATCCCGACATTTATTTGGAAAATGATCAATGAACATTGACAGGTTGACAATTTTGTACATAATATATTATTGAACAATAACACAGATTGTCTTATTTTACACGGATGTACACACAGTTTAAATGTTCTCACATAACTCTGCGTAGTTACTTCTCCACTCCTCGCCAACCGCTTGGTATTTGCTGAATTGCTGTCTTTCCCTCATACCTCGCTGCATGACCTTGTCTCCCTCATACCTCACTGCATTGCTGTGTCTCACTCGTACCACTCTGTTTTGTCTCCCACATACCACTCTGCATTGCTTTGTCTCCCTCATACCTCACTGCATTGATTAGTCTCCCTCATACCTCACTGCATTGTTTTGTCTCCCTCATATCTCACTGCATTGCTTAGTCTCCCCCATATCTCACTGCATTGCTTAGTCTCCCTCATACCTCACTGCATAGTTTTGTCTCCCGCATATCTCCCTCATTTTTCACTGCATAGCTTAGTCTCCCTCATACCTCACTGCAATGATTTGTCTCCCTCATATCTCACTGCATTGCTTAGTCTCCATCATACCTCACTGCATTGTTTTGTATCCCTCATACCTCACTGGATTGCTCAGTCTCCCTCATAAGTCACTGCATTGCTTAGGCTCCCTCATAACTCAATGCATTGTTTTGTCCCCCTCCTACCTCACCTAATTGCTTAGTCTCCTTTATACCTCACTGCATTGTTTTGTCTCCCTCATATCTCACTGCATTGCTTAGTCTCCCTCATACATCACTGCATTGTTTTGTTTCTCTCATACCTCACTGCATTGCTCAGTCTCCCTCATACCTCAGTGCATTGTTTTGACTCCCTCATATTTCACTGCATTGCTTAGTCTCCCTCATACCTCACTGCATTGCTGTGTCTCCTTCATACCTCACTGCATGGTTTTGTCCCTCTCATACCTCACTGCATTGCTCAGTCTCCCTCATACTTCCCTGCATTGTTTTGTCTCCCTCATACCTCACTGCATTGTTTTGTCTCCCTCATACCTCACTTCATTGCTCAGTCTCCCTCATACCTCACTGCATTGTTTTGTCTCCCTCATATCTCACTGCATTGTTTTGTCTACCTCATATCTCACTGCATTGTTTTGTCTCCCGCATTCCTCACTTCATTGCTCAGTCTCCCTCATACCTCACTGCATTGCTTAGTCTCCCTCATACCTCACTGCATTGTTTTGTCTCCCTCATACCTCACTTCATTGCTCAGTCTCCCTCATACCTCACTGTATTGTTTTGTCTACCTCATACCTCACTGCATTGCTCAGTCCTCCTCATACCTCCCTTCATTGTATAGTCTCCCTCATACCGCACTGCATTGTTTTGTCTCCCTCATATCTCTCTGCCTTGCTTAGTCTCCCTCATACCTCACTGCATTGCTCAGTCTCCCTCATACCGCACTGCATTGTTTTGTCTCCTTCATATCTCACTGCATTGATTGTCTCCCTCATACCTCACTACATTGCTTAGTCTCAATCATACCGCACGGCATTGTTTTGTCTCCCTCATACCGCACTGCATTGTTTTGTCTCTTTCATACCTCACTTCATTGCTCAGTCTCCCTCATTCCTCACTGCATTGCTCGGTCTCCCTCTACCTCCCTGCATTGTTTAGTCTCCCTCATACCGCACTGCATTGTTTTGTCTTCCTCATTTCTCTCTACATTGCTTAGTCTCCATCATACCTCACTGCATCGCTTAGTCTCCCACAAACTTCACTGCATTGTTTTGTCTCCCTCATACCGCACTGCATTGTTTATTCTCCCTCATATCTCACTGCATTGCTTAGTCTCCCTCATGCCTCACTGCATTGTTTTGTACCCTTCATACCTCCCTTCCGTGTCCAAGCCAACCTTTCCACTGTGTGCCGAACCCTTCTGGTTCGCTCCGAAGATTCTGCGGTTCTAAAAAATATTCAAGAGTTTCTTTGTTCTGCTTGGAATTCAATAGAACCCATGACAACGACTCTGAAGAAAAATATTCTACCAGAAAGAATTGAAAAGGTGGGAACAATATTATATCAGAAGACATGAAACACTGAGGAATTTAGTTGGGTTAAGCTGCGCGCTAAACGGATCGTTATTGTGTGAGAGAAAAGGCGAATATTACCGAATCACTGCTGAAAATACTGTTTGGGGAAGAAAATAAGTACATCTATAAGTTACTTGAGACGGTGAATAATTTTCTATTCACTCACATCACTCATCATGGAGTAACGAATTGAATACTAATAATAAATCAAAATCAATTGTCATTCAATCTGCCCTACCAAATCCCCCTACATACATGTAGGCTGCTCATTTAAGCCCATAAAGACAGTGGGATGTCATGCGATGGAACAGGGTGGGAAGAGTGCAGTGCGTAATGGCGGTGTTGGTGTAAGAAAATCAACTCTATATTACTCCAACCCATCTCTAATTTTTCACTTCCTTCCACTTTAGAGATGATGAATGGTTCCTTTCCCAAAAATACATGGAAAACATTATTGCTGCTAGATTATTTGGAAGATATATAACTATAGGAATTTGAAAGTTGAATATTGTATCCGTATTGATGTTTGCATAGAGCACACGATAACCATGTTTGTATTGCAGTCAACGTCAACTCTTGCCTCTTAATTAACACACCTGAAAAAGTCAATAAAAGATGAACCTCTCACCGACTGGCACTGTGTGGTACAAAACCAAACGGCGCAATGAGCATTAGAGCTTCATGTCGTAACCATAACGTGCAACCAATAAAAACCAACTCTTTGAAGGTTGCACATCAAGCGCTGTGAAGTCTCAGTGTGAATGGTGTAACCTGATGAATTTAGTGTAACGGAACATAAATTCAAATGTACTCGAGAAAACGAAGTTATGTGAAAAACAAATGCATGCCGGTTGAACAGAAATCTAGTTTATTGAGTAAAATATAGAGTTCATTGTGCTTCTTATTCATTTAGTGTACGGGTGTGACTATAATTATCATAGCGTGGAGTTAAAATTAATTGTATAGTTTATTTACAAGGTTAAGTGTGATTTTTTGATGAGTGAATGTCCAATATGCCGTTAATGAATATTTATTTGCCCCTAAACTTTCTTTGTGACGCGATTATTTTTCGTATTGTCCTATCTGTGAAAGTCAGGTTCTCTTGTTATTTTCAAAGTTATTTACACTTGTTTCCAAGACATTTGGGCATGTACTGAATTAGGTGCCTGCATGAAATATGTCCCGTTGCTGCAGGTTATGCAATAGGATATATTTATACTTCATTTCGCTGCGACGGGCCAGAACTGTGACCGTACCATTTCCGTGTGCCTTATACGACATATCGGGGCAGCACGACTTGACCGTACCCTTTCGTGTGCATTAGGCGACATATAGGGGCAGCACGACTTGACAAATTAAGAGGAGAGATGCCCCTTCTCTCCGAACCTAATTGTTATGGTTGCTGATTATGTGTGCGTGCAGTACAGGTATAGCAAAGAGGAGAGAGACTGGGCAGGTGATTTTGAGGAGAACTTGAATGTGTTGACGTTATGTGAGACGACTGGGGAGATGATTGTGAGGATGAAGTTAAATGGGTTGGCGGAATGTGAGACGATTGTGGAGATGATTGTGAAGAGGAAGTTGAATGTGTTAGCGCTTTGTGAGACGATTGGGGAGATGATTGTGAGAAAAGAGTTCAACGTGTTGACGCTATGTGAGACAATTGGGGAGATGATTGTGAGGAGGAAGTTGAATGTGTTGGCGGTATGTGAGACGAGGTTGAAAGGTTTGGGTGGTACTGAGTTTCGTGTAGCCAGTAGAAGGGAGACGGGCTTGAAGGAAAGTTGGAAGTAAAAAATGTAGTCGCTAGAGTAGAAAAGTCCTCTAGATTGATGTGGGTGTAGCTCAAATAAGGTGTAGAAACATAAGAGTCTGCCAGTGCAAACGGACCAGCTAGTGAACAGAGTGAGATCAATAGAGAAGATTAATAGATTAATCTGAGTGAGTGCACTGAGAGTTTTGGGGGGCAATAAAACGTGGTGGGAATGGAGGACCTTAATGCTAGACTGGTCATACAGTAAACAATTGTTTGACGAAATTGTGATTGGGGGGGGGGTGGAATTCCTGGAAGAAATGACAGTGGAGAGAACCAAATAGGTGCATGGTGTGGGGGCTGGGGGTGAAAATTGCATTGATCTCGCCAAACATGGTGTCGAGAGCGTATTGAGTGTAGCGAGCAAGGCTGAGGAGTTCCAGCAACGGCTGGAAAAGGCGTAAAAATAATGGTAGACGTTCAGAGATGCGTTGTTGTGATGTTCGAGAAATGTGTCTGGTGTTCGCATTGTCTGAGGTCATTGGAGAAAATGTTAGGAGAGGTGGAGCGAAGAGCATATACAGGTGAATAATAGAAGTGACACAGAATAGAAAAGTTTTTCAAGGAGTAATTGCAGGTGAGGCTGATAGCCTGGGCCATCTCTAAAGAGAAGAGAAGATAAATGAATCGTGTGGTGAGGAGAGCTAAAAAATACGCAGATACTTGGTAGAGTAGCTGGTTGACCGACATATTTGAGAACAGGAAAAAGAGGCGGTGACTGATGTGGTGATGAGGTGGGCTGAGTGTTATGAGGAGTTGTTGAATGTTGAGAATATTTGTGGGGCTGACGTTGTCGTTGTCGATTGTAGTTTAAATATCTCAAAATTTCGAAAGCAAGAAAATGTTGCGGGCATTACTAAGTCAGTTGGTGCTGGGGGCGGTAGAGAGAATGAGAGCAGGGATATACGTTATTTCTAGCGTGTGGCGGGGGAAGGCTTCACAAGTGGGGGTGTAACGCTAATCGAATGTTTGTTGTGGCAACTCAAGTTGTGCTTTCTGATGGAAATTGTGCCGACTGAGTGGTGCAGTGCGTGCATTGTTCCAGAGTATGAAGGGAAAAGAGATAAGAAGGAATGCATCAACTCAAGCAGTACCAGTTTGTTGTGTGTGGGGGGGAAAGGTAGTAGAGAAGAGTGCTCATCGAGAGGATTAAAGACAGTGCAAATGGTACGATCGGCGATGAGAAGTGTGTCATTATGAGTGGTCGTTGGATGAAAGATCTGATTTTCTCATTCAGACGAGCTCACGAGAAATACCTTGCTAAGGGAAAGGATGTGTCCTGGGCCTTCGTGAATCTGGAGAAGACCCTCAATACCCAGTCCGTAATTATTGATGTCTTATTCATAGATAACAGACGATGAACAAAACATGGTATCGCCGATCAGCTGATAATAACCCAGATAATCAATACTGACTTAAATATCGGCACTGGATTATCGATAATCGCCAGAAAGCCATATGATGCTCAAGCCCATTTCTCTTCGCTTTCGACGATAGTTCGTCACTTGCAACGATCGCTTGGTGCTGGAACTGCTCAGAGCATTACAAATATTTCCCTTTGTTTGTACCGAAATATCGACGATCTCCCAGAGGTTGTTCAAACAGAATTACTAGTGAAGTCGGTGATGGCTCGTAGCTAGCACCAGTTATATCTGTTGTTTCGATGAAGCGAGCAGTTTCATCCCTTAATTTAATTGATAGTAGGTTAATTCAATTGATATTTTGAGCAGGTATATAAATCAAGTTTGAAATTTATGATGATGGTAAACACAAACATTTTTCATGTTCTATTTCAATGTTTTTCAACAATTTTTGGAGTCAAATTTTCGCATTGTATTCCAATTTTGTTTTTTGATCTACACATAGTTACATGGGATATCATTATTGTGCTTCGGCAACAGTATATGCTGGTGTAGCTGAAGAGCGGCGAGGTTATCTGTAGGGAGAGATCTGAAGAGGTTAATTGGCAGACACTAAATTCACTTGCCAAGTGGAACGCAGTATCGCACCAAATGTGAATAGAACCCTGCTGCATAGAAACACGAGTCGGAGACAGCGTGACGGGTCGCTATCCCCGGCGCTAAATTATTTTATAGCTAACGTCAGATCAGCCCCTTTCATCTCCGTCAACTGCCTTATCAGCCACAAGTTGTACCGACTGCCTACCTACAGTACCATTTTTTAACAGCGGACATTCATAGCGTTCTCCAGTCACACCAGCCACTGTCATATCTGCCAGTGACATTCTGCCTCAACTCTGTTTCAGCCCACGTCAGAATCAGCCACGAGGCGCACCAGTTTACTGGTTATCACTTTAATTAAACATTTCCTACCCAACCTAACCTAACCCAGGGTACGTGTTTCTAACCCGCGGGGCAAAGGAACGTATTTCTAACCCGCGGGGCAAACAAATGTATTTTTCTAGGTTACGTAATACCGTTATTTATTGTTTTTTTTTTATTGAAGTTATTAAAGTGATAACCAATTGGTTGGTACCCCTGTTTAGGTGTAAAGACAGTGGCAGATATGACAGTGTCAGATTTTGAAGTGGCGGAAAATGTGTGTGGACTGAAATATCGTTCAGGTCGAAAGCACGTGTGATGAAAGATTTTTAGCGGTTATGACAGTGTCCGGCCATGACAGTGAGGTGAAGTGAAGTGGAGATAGTGCGCGTGTGCGGGAATAATTTTAGCGCGAACGCTGGGCTCCCAGCGAGACTCTATCCACTAGGCCCTAGTGCATAGAGACACGAGTCGGAGACAGTGAGACTTCAACGACTAGGCCCTGGTACACAGAGACACAAGTCGGAGACAGTGAGACTCTATCCAATAGGCCCTGATACATAGAGACACGAGTCGAGCACAGCGAGACTCTTACCACTAGGCCATGGTACATAGAGACACGAGTCAGAAAGAGCGAGACTCTAACCACAAGTCCCTGGTACATAGCAACACGAGACGGAGACAGTGAGACTCTAACCACTAGTCCCTGGTACATAGAGACACGAGTCGGAGACAGCGAGACTCTAACCACTAGTCCCTGGTGCATAGAGACACGAGTCAGAGACAGCGAGACTCTAACCACTAGTCCGTCGTTACCACTACGGTAATTGTTGAGCCGTGCCCCCTCGTTTGAATAATATCGATGACGGAGCGGCGCTTAGCCTTTAATATTCGCGCTGCAGTCATTGACGAGTAATAACAGATCACCCTTCACCCTTAGTCAGTGCTGGGTGATCAGTGATGAAACATAAATACCTCTACTAATAGTTCAAACTGGAATAACTGGAGTCAAAATGTAGTAAAAAGTTCACTACAGCTGGGTTTACACCTATGACACGTCACGTCAGAGCCTGGGTCGTTGGCCCTGAGCTTCTGGGTAGTGGCTGAGTGGGTAAAACTTGTTACACAGGCGGCACCTAATCGATTCAGGTAATGGTTTCGGTGATGTTAAACATGAATTAAAGGGCTATTAATAGTTTTAGAGGATTTTGTAACCGATAGCGTTATATTTGAAGTGCTTCAGATATGTTGACTTAGAGTGGAATATTAATGTGGTTGTGCATTAATAAAGTTGAACTAAATGTGATTTTAATTGGTGTTTGCAAGCGTTTACTTCCCAGGACTATGATAACTTGACAGAATTTGTTAGTTCAGAGTCGTCATGACCAAATGTAGTTGGGCTGAGATTATCGACTCGTTCATCAAAACGCATTTTCAATTCCTACCGTACAGAAAACAATTTGTGCGCAGTCATCACGACTGCATTCTTCACTAAGTGTGCCGTCCTGACAAATGTATAAAATAATACAGTTCTTGAGCAGCTTGAAAAAAACTTAAATTCATTTTATAATTACAAATATAAGGACGAGTGGCAGCATAGATTCCTTCAAACGCTAACTAAAATTGTTCCTATTTGATCTTTTCCGAGCAGAAATTCTTGAATTGCAATTTATTTCCGCTGTGCAATTTACTTTGTGAATTATTTCTTATTCGGCAGTGTCATTGTATCAATACACTCAGTCAATGTTTTTCACTGACAAATCTTTAATGAATCAGTGAAATACTTCTTCCTGTGCATGTTTATAATGATATGTTGCTTTCAAAATGTGTGATATTGCATGCACTATGAGAGAAAATACAATATACAACCTCAAGTTGCGCATTTTTTACTCTCAGTGTTCGTGTAACATGTCAGTTTATACTGTGAATTCTAATGATTAAGTAAATGCCGGTCCGACCTTACTTATTTTGCATATTTTTTTTTTAATAATTGATCCAACGTAACGTTTAAATCTGCTTTGACTTATTGAACAATGAAGAATAGAGAATATCTTCCAACTATGTTCATCGCCTGGTGGGACATAGAGTTATATTCAATCCACAACGGTATATATAAGTTATTATTATTTATATCTAAGGAATAAATGTTGTTATCAGCACAGTTCACACTGGCGTGGACTTGGCAAATATGATCTGTGTATTAGATACATCTGTAATATATCAAGTTTTCATTATATTTAATTATCTTTCAGATCCTTTAATCCCTCTTTGCCCAGTCAGAACACTTTTAAGCGGGCAAACCAGCCTCGAATGCGCCCTCACAAACGCGTGTTGAGGGCTTGTCCACACACTGTATCACAGAGAGCTTATGATAACACACTCAATAATTCGCCTCCCTGCAATCATAAACCATAGATGTGCACCCGGGTGTGTCACTTGAAAAGAGTCGTTAAGTTACTGGTAAGCGCTGGGCGATCAGAGGTAATACCCAAGCTGCTGGCACTGCCGATGGAAAAATTCTGCTGAATGCGGGATGGGTGTGAGTTATGTCATACCACTCAGACATAACCACGTGTGCCGGGCTATCATAGATGTAACGGCAGCATGATCCAATCCCTTAGGTTATACTTGTCGCCCGCGCATTACACTGGATAGCCGTGTTATTGATGATATCCCGTACTGTATCATATATTGTTTGTTTTTTCATCTGGTGGCGAATAAGAACCGATCACCCATACTCAGTCAATATCGATGATAATACGGCCCTCAGCCGGAGAAGTTTGTGTCTGTGATGGGCGATCAGCCCAGAATCAAGGCTCCCCGCATAAATACATCGATACGACGACGACGAATGCGGACTAGGTAGGGTCGACATGGAGGCGTTGTAGGGTGTTGCATTAGATAGTAGTAGAGACTAGAGTAAAGAGCGGCCCAGAGTTTCTACGTTGGCTGCGGATAATGTGTCAGCGGAAATAACGATGTGAGCGCTTTGTTCTAATTGGTAGTAGAACTGAGACATATTTGGGCTATGAATCTCTGAATATTCAAACTTAACATGGACGGACTGATGAGGGAGGTGAACGCGGGTGTATCGGGTCGAGGGCTGGAGCTATTATGAGCAGATGGCGGAGATGACAGTTAAATCAGTTGCTGTATGCCGAAGATACGGCACTGTTGGCAGATTCTAAACAGAAATTATTTAGGCTGGTGGCGAAAATGGGTGAGGTGTGTGCGAGGTAGAAGCTACGAATTTATCATGTTAATAGTTAAGTGATGACATGTTCGAGAAATGGCGATGTAATCAGTGTCCAATAATTACGGAGCTGTTGGAGGAAGTTTTGTGACTGATGTAACAGGGCTCATAGAAGGAGAAAAAATACGAAAAGGATTCTGAGGTGATATGCAAAGTGAAGGAAGGGTGTAATGTGATGGGTGCATTGCTGAGTCAAACGATCTGCAAGGCAATGGGTTGGGAGGCAAAGAAAGGGTTACATGAGCTGAGATCTACAGGTTTAGGACGTGTATGATGAGACCAGCAGAAAGAATAAGGCTTCATATATTTCAGAGGAAATGTTTGAGAGGAGTGAACGAAAGAACGCAGAAGGATACGAGCAATTATATGACGAAATTCGAAATAAAACGGGATGATGAGGGAGTTGGAGGACAGTGTTGATTCACATGATCTTAAGTAGTCAAGGCACATGGTGAGGATAGTTTAAAAATTTGACGAAATCAGAGGCGAGTCGGCGTAGGCCTAGAAGAAGATCGAACATTAGGTCGATGAATGACGTGAAACAGGTAGCAGGAAAGAGGGGCAGTCTCGTTGAGAAAGATGTGGGTTGGGGAGATCCCGGTACTATGACGCAGCAAGGATAATCCAGTAAATGCTCAGGCTAAGCTTCTGATTGTGCTCTTTGTCCTCATTCCTGATCACAAATGTGAAATGGGATTCGGTATGACGTCATTTTTTTGTGTTCACACAGATACAGACCCATGAAGCCTGGCATTACTATCCGTGTGTCCTGACCACGATTAATTTGTTTGCTTCTACACTTGAGCAAAGCTCTCGTTTAAATGGGAGAGAAACTTAAGATTACTCATCTGCTTTTCTCGTTAGGAGCCGTTTGGTACCGAGGCTGTTTTTGCCCGTGAAGGATGCGGTTTTCCCTTTGCTACTGGTTGGTGTTTACCCGGCAAAAGAGGCCTCGTCCGTCAAAGCGCTCAGTGCCAGTGGTAAACCTTAACGCGGAAGGCGCAGGTAATCCAGAATCGGGATTTAAAAACATCGTTTTTTAAAGGAAATTGACTGAAATTGACTGACTTCAGAATACTTTATTTTGATTTGTGTCTTTTTCCCGTAGGACAAAATAATACCTCAATGAACGCATTTTTCAAATGTTGAATGGAAATCAAGTAACATTTTTTTTTAAACAAAATTGATCCATCAAATCGAAAGAATTCATACGTAGATCAAAGATTATTATAATTTAATTTGTTGGAATTGTCCCTCTAGCTACGCTTGAGAAGTGTTGGTGGAAGGTATACTTGAATGAGCATTCACATACATAAGTATTTTTTCAAGATTATTTCCAGATTTAGATTTCTGGAGTAGAGGGAGTGTTATAATGGGATACCCATGTATCATGATTTTGATGAATAATGTACCATGAATAGTACAGCGTGGAGACGCCTTTAGGGGAACAATAAATGTACTTTCAAAAGGGATCATCTACCGTCATTAAGAGCTACCCGTCTGTCACGGGGACCGTCCCAGTCAACAACATCTCCGTCTCGTCTGTACTAGGCCCTTGACGTACTCTATAGCCTGATGCAAGAAGATAATATTTTTCTGTCCATATAACCCTTCTGATAAGTTGCAAGGGTTCCCGTCAACAACGAGGGAAGTTTTAATTAATTTGGGCGATGTTCCTACCTCAGTCGTCTCTTCATGGTGGAAGGGGGCGATGATCGGTGAGGGTAGGATAACGCCGAGGGATGTGATCGGTTTAGTGAGAGAGTTGGCAATGCTATGCTTTATCAGACTCAATGGAGAATTTTCTCAGCACGTTCCTTAGTCGCACATGCTGTAGCGGCTATTGGATAGGTTCGTTCTATATGAGCCATCTTTCCAGTTAGTTCTAGCTAGTTTTCTACCACATCTGCGTCAGGGTCTGTATAGGAAGCTGGTAAATGAGCTCACGCATATCTATTGGCTCCTGACGGCTTGTCAGAGATCCTGAAAGTCAAATGCTTGTACCTGATCGTGTATCTTTCACACCAAGGAATTGGTCACTGTCCGGCTTATGACTCTGAAACCGGTGTATTATTCTATGAGCTGTCTGTATATAGCGCCTTGAGTTGTGAAAACGCTCGTTCCGGTCATGTGATGTGTGAAGGAAAGATGAGTGGAGGGCGATGAGTCTCCCTTCTTGGCAACTCTGCTGTACAGCTAGTAGATTTGCCATGTAGAGTGATTCGCATGTGGGTCAAGTCTCCTCAAATCAACAACCGGCTGCTTCTAACAGAAGTCCAATGTAATGCAACCTCCAATTATTGGTGGTCGCACAAACTGCCAGTTCAATGAAACTTTGCATATTCTGCAAATGTGCAATTCATGTCATAAGAAGATACGTGTTTCCCTTTTTCGTCCGCCTGCCTATCTTTCTGTCTTTCCCGCTCTAGCAGTAATAAGATAGGGACTAGAACAAAAATATCCTTCAGTGAATTTAAAATGTATAAAATATACTATCTGAAAGCCCGAGCGTTTGTTTTCTGCTGCTGGCTTTGCACTGTCTCGCCGAGTAATGGTTGGAACCAGATTATAAGTCCTGCAGACTGTCGTGGATCAAACAAATTACTGCGTTGTCAGGTTTCCACGCTAAGCACTAATTTTATAGTTTCTGAACCCCGCCAAGAATCGTTCCTAGCAAACCGGGATTGCATCTTTCGTGATAATATCTTCCGCTTCCTCATTGCAGAGTCAAACAACTACATAATTTTTGTAAAGCAGATAAACAACAAATAAAAATAGCGAATGATTAAATATATAAGATAGGCTGTGCATAAGATCTGTATGTATATTTCAGAAAGTTTGGTAACTCGTTCTGGACTGAAATAATTTCCGTCCTATTGCTATCTATATGTTACAAAACTACGCCGTTCTGCTGTCCGTCAATGCTAAATATAGAGGCCTGAGTAACAAATGTCGAAAAGTCATGGTACACTAAAACATTTGTTGTACCATGAACACGAAGGGATAGGTACCATGGCATTTAATTAAACTCCGAAGATTAGTTCCCGTAAGTGCAAGCTATAGCCTTATCACAAAGGCAGCATAAGAGTGTAGAATAAACAATGAAGTAAGATAGGTCTTATTTCAATAAAGTAGTATAAAGTGATACAAAACGCGGATTAGTGAAGGATTATAGATAGGCGATAGTAAAGTTACTTTTTAGGGGGGGGGGGGGGGGGGGGGGGGGGGGGGGTAGGGCGCAATGCTGCAACCTGACTCAAGCGCCCGAATGCGGGTTCGCGCAGAAACGGGGCGCGGGGGCGGAGAGTACCGGAACTGATTTGGTGCCCGAGTCACCTAACACACGGACGGACGGACGGACGGACGGACGGATGAACAGACGGATGGACGGACACCATTCGGAAATGCATTGGCAAGGTTTATGTTATGAAAATTTTAATTTGTACTGTATTTTTATATATATTGTATTTATATATAAAATTTTCCTTCTTTAGATGGTTGTAGTGGAGTATAATTGATCACTAACTGTTGCTCGTTATATATATTTATCCGATTCTGGTATGAATAGTGCTATAGCAAGTTTTCTGGAGGGGGGGGGGGGGGGG